>CAUYON010036056.1:0-17675 GCA_963573935.1 Arctocebus calabarensis
TGCTTTGTGTTTTAATAAACAATTTACAGTGACAAAAAAAAAAAAATAAAATAAAATTGTATATTGCTTTGGGTAGTATGGACATTTTAACAATGTTGCTTCTTCTTCCCAACCATGAGCATGGTATGTTTTTCCATTTGTTGACATGTTCAGTGATTTCTTTTCTTAGAGTTTCATAGTTCTCTTTATAAAGATCTTTCACGTCTTTTGTTAGGTAGACTCCCAAATATTTCATCTTCTTTGCCACTACTGTGAAAGGGATAGAGTCTTTGACTGTTTTATTGGCTTGGTTATTGTTGGTGTATATAAAGGCTACAGAGTGTTGATTTTGTAGCTTGAGATACTGCTGTATTCCTTCATCACTTCTAAAAGTTTTGTATTAGAATCCCTGGTGTTTTCCAGATATATAATCATATCATCTGCGAAGAGTGAAAGTTTAATCTCTTCTGACCTTATGTGGATACACTTGATCGCCTTTTCTTCCCTAATTGCAAGGGCTAAAACTTCAATTACAATGTTAAAGAGTAATGGAGATAATGGGAAACATTGCCTGGTTCCTGATCTAAGTGGAATGATTTCAATTGAACTCCATTGAATATGATATTGGCTGTGGGTTTGCTCTAGATGGCCTCTATCAGTTTAAGAAATGTCCCTTCTATACCAATTTTCTTAAGCATTCTGATCATGAAGTGATGCTAGATATTGTCAAAAGCTTTTTCTGTGTCAATTGAGAGAATCATATGGTCTTTATTTTTTAATTTGTTTATGTGCTGGATTACTTTTATAGATTTACATATATTGAACCAGCCTTGAGATCTTGGGATAAAGCCCACTTGGTCACGGTGTAAAATTTGTTTGATGTGTAGCTGGATTCTGTTTGCTAGAATCTTATTCAATATTTTTGCATCAATATTCATGAGTGATATTGGTCTATAATTTTCTTTTCTTGTTGGGTCTTTCCCTGGTTTAAGGAATAAGGTGATGTTTGCTTCACAGAATGTGTTGGGTAGTATTCCTTCTTTTTCTATATTTTGGAAAAGGTTGAGTAATATAGGTACTCGTTCTTCTTTAAAGGTTTGGTAGAATTCTGACATGAAGCCATCTGGTCCCGGGCTTTTCTTTTTAGGTAGATTTTATATTGTTGATGCTATTTCAGAACTTGATGTAGGCCTGTTCAACATTTCCATTTCCTTCTGGGTAAGTCTTGGAAGGTGGCATGCTCCAAGTATTGGTCAATTTCTTTCAGATTTTCATATTTCTGAGAGTAAAGTTTGTTGTAATATTCATTAAGGATTTTTTTAATTTCTGAGGGGTCTGTTGTTATTTCGTCTTTACCATTTCCGATTGATGAGATTAGAGATTTTACTCTTTTTCTTGGTTAGGTTAGTCAAAGGTTTATCTCTTTTATTGACCTTTTCAAAAAAACAACTTTTTGATTCACTGATTTGTTGTATAATTCTTTTATTTTCAATTTCATTTAATTCTGCTCTAATTTTGGTTATTGCTTTTCTTCTGCTGGGTTTGAGATTGGAATGTTCTTCTTTTTCCAGTTGTTTGAGATGTCCCATTAAGTTGTTAACTTCCTCTCTTTCCAATCTCTGGAGGAAGGCTTGTAGTGCTATAAATTTTCATCTAAGGACTACCTTTGTAGTATTCCAGAGGTTTTGATGATTCGTGTCTTCATTGTCATTTTGCTCCAAAAATTTTGAAATTTTCTTCTTAATCTTGTCAATGACCCATCTGTCCTTCAGCATGAGGTTGTTTAGCTTCCATGTTTTTGTTTGAGTATGCAGATTCTTGTTGTTATTGAGTTCAACTTTTATTCCATGATTGTCTGAGAAGCTGCAAGGAATCATTTCTACTTTTTAAAATTTGCTGAGGTTAGACTTGTGACCTAAGATGTGATCGATTATGGAGTATGTTTTGTGGCTGATGAGAAGAATGCGTATTCAGTTTTTTGTGATGAAATGTTCTGTAAATGTCTGTTAAATACAAATGTGGGATGGTTAAGATTAAATCTAAAATTGCTTTGCTTATCTTATTTTTGGAGGATCTTTCCAACACTGCTAAAGGAGTGTTAAAATCTCCGACTACTATGGAGCTGGAGGAAATCAAGTTACTCATGTCTGTTAGAGTTTCTTTTATAAATTGATGTACATTCTCATTGAGTGCATAAATAGTAATAATTGAAATCTCATCATATTGAGTATTACCTTTAACAAATATGAAGTGTCCATCCTTATCTTTACTTATTTTGGTTGGTTTAAAGGCTATTGTATCTGTGAATAAGATTGCAACAGCTGCTTTTTTCTCCTTTCTATTTACCTGGAATATAGATGACCATCCCTTCACCTTTAGTCTATATTTATGTCTTAAGGTAAGATGAGATTCTTGTATGCAGCAGATATCTGGTCTTAGTTTTTGTAACCAGTCAGCCAACCTGTGCCTCTTTAGAGGACAGTTTAACCCATTCGCATTAATTGAGAATAATGATAAGCCTTTCAAAAGTCCGGTGGGCATTTTTGATCCTTTCGTCATTGTGGAAGTTGGAATTTGAATGAAAGTTTCTGAGTGAGTTTACTTTTGTGGTGGAGGATTATGCTGGTCATTATGGAGGATTGGTCTGAGAATATCCTGGAGAGCTTGTTTAATTATGGCAAATTTATTCATCATGTGGATGTCATTAAAGTATTTAATTTCTCCATTGTAAATGAAACTAAGTTTGGCTCAATATAGGATCCTGGGTTGCAAGTTATATTGTTTTGGGGGATTAAAAGTTGATGACCATCCTCTTCTAGCTAGAAAGGTTTGATCAGAGAGATCTGCAGTTATTCTAATGTTCTTCCCCTTGTAAGTTATGGTTTTCTTGCACCTGGCTGCTTTCAGAATCTTCTTCATATTAAATTTAGTGAAGTTAACTATGATGTGCCCCGGGTATGTCTTATTCAGGTTGAGTCTTGCTGGGGTTCTGAAACTATCTGATATCTGAATTTCAGAGTCTCTTGGCATATCTGGAAAGTTCTCTTCCATAATCTCAAGAAGAAGGGACTCTGTGTCTGGTGAAGTCAGTTCATCACTTTCAGATATCCCTGTAAGATGAATATTGGTTTTCTTTGAGTTATCCCAGAGCTCTCTGACAGAATGATCTGTTTTTGCCTTCCATTTCTCTTCCACTTTGAGCATTTGGGAGCATTTGAAAGCTCTGTCTTCAATGTCAGAAATCCTTTCTTCTGTTTGCTCTATTCTGTTACTGAGGGAATCTATTTCTTAGCTCTTTGAGGGCTGCAGCTTCTTGTCTCAATGTGTCAAAATCTTTGGTCATTTTGTCTTTGAATTGGTTGAATTCTTAAGACATCTTTTGGATTACTACTGGAAATTCTAGTTCCATATTTTTCTCCATTTTGTTGACTTATTTATTATCCAGATTCTAAATTTGATTTCTAACATCTCAGCCATTTGTTTATGCAGGAGATCTTATGCTGTGTCTGCCTTATCGTTCCTTGGGGGTGTTGATCTACTCTGATTATTCATATTGCCAGAGGTTTTCTGTTGATTCTGCCTCATGATTTTTTTTTCCCTGTTGTCTCTGGCCATCCTCAGGGCTAGAGACATGTCTCTCCAAGATTGGACCCCATCAGGATCACTCTGTTGTTGCTGGATATTTATAGGAAGTGACCTTGTGTAGCTCCTCTGGGGCTGTCCCAGCCAGGGAGTTTTGGATGTGGGAGCAACTCTGGAGTGGAGCATGGTGAACATGGAACCAGCAGGAAGGCTGGTGAAGGTGCATACTATTCTGGGACTGCCTGGCTCCTAGTGACTTTGGCAAAGAGAGCCTGTGGCTCCCGCATTCTCTGGCTGGGTGGGTGGCTCTGCACAGAGGTAGGGAGATCACTGGAGACAGGGTTTGAGGTCATGTGGCTTCCTGAGACCTTGGCCAGATGGGAGTGTCCGGTGTGTAGGCAGGGCAGGCGCAAGGAGGATGCAGTTTTGCACCACTCCTGGAGTCCCTGACAAGGGTGGTGCTGGCCAGGAAGGGCTTGGGTTTCCAGGGGGCACGACCTGCATGGAGGTCACGCACACTCACCAGAGTCTCTGGCAGCGGGTGAGGTCACCTGCCCAGGTGACCCAGCCGGCTGGGAGGTCCTGCCTGCTCCGTGGAGACTCTGATGGGGGCAGCTTGGCCCACTGGGGGGTCATGTGCTTGGTAGAGACTCTGGCCTTGTGGGTGGTTGGAGGGGAAGCTCAGTGCAGCCCCCGGAGTCTCTTGTGGGGCGAGATGCTTGATCCCACCAACAAGGAGGGGGGATGCTGCTCAAAAACCTCCTCTCACAGTCTTAGGTGATAGACTTCTGGTTCATCAGGTAATGGGGGGAAGGGCACACTAGAAGTTCAGAATGGCAGGGAAAACTTCAGTTCAATTTTTCAGCCTAGTAAGAGAGCAGTCAGAAATGCAGCAGGGTCTCCAGAAGAAGCAGTCCCTACTTCTACAGCACTCTCCCGTGGGGTGAGACAAGAGGTCCTCAGTTCATTGCTAGTCTGTAGAAAACCCACAGGAGCAAACAAAGAGAACAAAGAGAGGAAACAAACAAACAAACAAATAAACAAACAAAGACCACAGCTTTCTTGGGGGAGGGAACAGATAGTTTTCCTTTCAGATGAATTTTGTACCTGAAGCTTTCTTTCATGGAGTCGCAGCTTGCCTCAGCAGAGGTGACCAGCAGTTATTACTTCTCTCTGGGCTGGGCTCCCCGTCTTCCACTTAGGTGGGCATTTCTGGACGCTAGTTGGGTATTTTCTGGATAGGAGTCTCTTAAGGAAGCTGCTTCCAGTCGGTCATCTTTCCCCTCCCCCCTACTGTTACTATTATTATAGATACACTGATTTCATATCCTTTAGGTATAAATATATACCCGGTAGTGGGATCACTAGATCATTGCTATACCCACTACCAGTAGTTCTATTTTTAATTTTGAGGCACCATCATGCTGTGTTCCTTACTGAATGTAGTAATTTACATTTCTATCAACTGTGTAGAAGTGTTTCCTTTTCTTCTCATCCCAGCCACCACTTGAAATCTTTTGTCTTTTTGATATTAGCCATTCCAATGGGTGTGAGGTGACCTCTCATTGTTTTAGTTTGCATTTCCTTGATAATTAGTGATATTGAACATTTTTTCTTGTATCTGTTGGCCATTTGTTCTTGTTTTTTGAAAAATGTTTACTCAATCTCTGTGCCTAGTGAAAGCCACTGCATTTCTCATAAATAAAGAAATGGGGCTCAGGTATTAAAATCAAAGCATGCCTTAGGGTACAGAATTAAAATAATTGTCTTCTGAGTCCAGAAGTTTTTCTCTCCATTCTTTTCTCTACAAATGTGAAAGATACTTGTTTCACTAGAGTACAGTACAAGAATAGAAGTGGAAAGGAACTATTATATTTTAGTGCTTATAACTTACATTTTAAGAGATACTTTATAAGCTGTGTTTCACTTATACTTCTTAACATCTCTGTAATGGAAAGGTAATTATCTTGTTTTACAGAGATGAAAACTGACTTTCAGAAAGGCTGGAAATGAAGTCCAAGATGATGCAACTCATAGGTGGTAGATCTAATAGAATCCACTCTGTTCTACCTTTTCTTCCCAACAAGCCACTGCCACTGCCGTCATCAGAATCACCAAGTGCTAAGGCTTGTGGTCAGTTTTCCAAACTTTTCTTCCTTTATCAGAAATACTTTCTACAGTTGATCATTTCAGCTGCCTTGACTTTGCATCACACTTAACAGGTCTTTCTCCTATCTCATTTATTATATTTTTAATTCTGCTTTTGCTGGTTTCTTATTATACTTATAGCTTTAGAACAGGGGACTTAACCCAAAGCTTTATCTGTGGTCTCTTCTCTCCTCACACTCACTTGCTTGGAGATGTCCTTCCATCTGTAAGCTCATTGATGGCACATTTATATCATTTTTCTAGACTCTCCCTGAAACTTAAACTCAGATGGTCCACAGACTAGTGAGAAATCCATTTGGGTGTCTAAGAAATGTCTTTTTCTTCTCTTCTAATGAATTGTGATTCCTTCTCCTCAGTTACTAAGCCAATAATAGAAATTCTTAATTTTTCTTTTTTTCTTCTGTGTAGTTCCCATTCCATTTATAAAACATAATGGTTCTTCTCTGAACATGCTTGGGTGTTCCCAGGACTCAATCACTTCACTTTTACTGCTTCATCATTACCAGTTTTCTCACTATCTCTTGATTAAGCAGTTGCCATAGCTTCCCAATTGATCTCACTTCTTTTTCCTTGATTCTCTATAATTTAGTTATCCCACTGCTTACATGGTAATTACTTCAACATGTATTCCTGCCCACATACCTCTCTGACCTCATTGGTAGCATCCACATCAACGTGTTTATGTTTATCCTTGAGTGTACCATGTACTGTCAGGGAATTTGCATCAGCTGTTTTGTCTTCACATAATTCTCTTTCCCCAGATTAATACATGAATGATTACTTCCTATTTTTTTTTTTTTTGAGTTTTTGGGCTGGGGCTGGGTTTGAACCCACCTCCTGCATATGGGCAGGGCACCCTACTCCTTTGAGCCACAGGTGCCTCCCCCTTTCTAATTTTTCAAAACAGATTCTCACTCATTTCAGTAATGTCTTCCCTTACCTTTAGTAAAACAAATGCATTTTGTCTCATGTCTAACACCCACCATTTATTGTCATGTCTTTACCCCATTACTCATCTTCATTATAACAAACTAAATTGACTACATTTTTGTTCATGATGTGCATCTAGATGCTGAAATGTAGGGTACATGATGGCAGAGTTGTGTGTGATTTTGTGTGTTGATTCCCAGTAGCATTTCTAAGTGTCTGACACCTGGCAGGTGCTCCATTGTATTAGTGAGTTAATGAATAAACTGGTTTGGCATTCAAACATGCCCAACCTCAAAACTAATATTCTGTAAAGCAGAAGAAAGTGTAATCCATCGTCAACTTGTGTTAGAATCATCTGGAGTATGTTTATAATGACAATTAATGGGCCATAGCCAAGACCTACGTGATCTTGAATTTCTGAAATATGGCATAGGAATCTGCATATTGAAATATATTTTTAGGGATTCATATGCCCACTAAACTGACAACATAACATGCTCAGAAAATATAATAAGCAGGATTCTGGCTTCCATGATCTTTCCTGCATTTGGTCATACCTGTAAATACATTATATTACATGGTAAAAGGCAATTGAGGTGGCAGATAGAGACTGGTAATTGAAAGATTTTAAGACAAGGAGATTATCCTGGATTATGTGAGTGCTTCTGTTGTAATTCCATGACGTTTAAAATAGGATGAGGAATGGAGAATATCTAGAGATGAAATAGATGAAGAAGGAGTTTTCCAAAGCACAACAAGGATGTTCACTATTGCATGCTTTAAAGATGGAGAGTGGGGTCACAAAAAGGATATGAGTTGCCTGAACCTATTGCACAGAATCAAATTCTGCCAATAACCAGAATGACTGGGAAATGGAATTATTCCCCAATAGCCATCAGAAAGAAATAGATTCTTGCTGATACCTCCATTTTAACCTAATGAGATCTACTAATATTTTGATGTAAAGACCTGTGGGATAATACATTTGACTTGTTTTAAAATACTAAGTTTGTGATAATTTGTCTTAGCAGCAAATAAAGCTAAAACATATATTGTTTGAAACATATTCTCATCATATTTATTGACCCTTTAGGGTTTTAATTATGTGTATCTTTTAGAAGGGAAGTAAGATTACTTATTTTCTTACTGTCTTGATCCCGTTTGAAGTCTGTATGAACTGAGGGTAAATATCACATTTTCCTACCAGATAATCCAGTTCCCCCTGTAGAAGAGGATTTTGTGCAGTCCTGAATCAAAAAGGAAACCTCAGGGTTTGGTGCCCATAACAACATGGGTAATGTGAACACCTTGGCTCTTTTCTTTCAGCTGATGCCTGACTTTCAGTTGCTTGGTTTAAAAACAGTTACTTGGTGGGTGAGCACCACCCAACCATTAACATTTGGTTGTTTTGTTTATTTTACAGTTGGGGATTTTTCTCTGTTTTATTTTTCTGTGGAAAATCTGATGTGGAATCCTCAGAAAGATCAAATGAGGTCTAAAATAATCTAATAACATGCCTGATCCAGTCTTTCCAAGTATTTACTAATTGGCAGGCAGAGTGAGGTCAACCTAAAAATCAGTGTTTTACATGGGGTTTGCTTCATTAACAGTGAAGAAATTGTAAATAGGGGAGTAAAATGTTTGTATGTTGACATCTGAGGGAATATTGATTTTGAGAAAACATAACTGGAAGTTCTTTAATTTTCTTTTTATTAACTAAAATTTTAAAAGCATATCCTTCAGGATTCACATTTATTAAGCTTTCTTTGAGGACATAAGACAAGAAATAGTGACCACACCTGAAAAAGTTGTATATAAAAGTTGCAAATCTAGGATGTGAAATCACATTGTCTACTTTCTGAATGAAACCCTTTTTGGTTGTATAATACACTATGCATCTGAACACAGAAACCCTGGATGTACCAGGTATTACTGAGATACTCTATCTTTTTTGTTGTTTGTTTTGAGGCAGAGCCTCAAGCTGTCACCCTGGGTAGAGTGCGTGGCATCACAGCTCACAGCAATCTCCAATTCCTGGGCTCAAGCGAGTCTCTTACCTCCACCTCCCAAGTAGCTGGGACTACAGGCGCCTGCCACAACGCCTGGCCATTTTTTTGCTGCAGCTGTCATTGTTGTTTGGCGGGCCCTGGCTGGATTTGAACCCGCCAGCTCAGCTGTACATGGCTGGTGCCTTAGCCCGTTGAGCCACAGTCGCCAAGCAGAGATACCCTATATTTATTGGGATAGAAAGAAAAAGAGGTAGCTTATTGCTAAGGTTTAAATGTTCCCTCCAAAACATGTGTTGAAGTTCATTTGCCATCATAGTAGTATTGAAGTGGGGCCTTTAGGAGGTGATTAGGTCATGAGGCTTCTACTTTCATGAGGGAATTCAAGCTTTTATTGTGTGCTCACTTACCTTCAGTCATAGGATAATCTATGTACAGAGCCAGAACACCAGATGCTGGCACCATGCTCTTGAACTTCCCAGGCTCTGGAAATATAGAAATCAACTTATCTTCTTTACAAATTACCCAGTCTGCAGTATTTTGTTATAGCGGCACAAAAGGGCCTTGGACCCTTGTCAAATAGAATAACCACTCAAGTGGGAGATTTGAGTTCTTTTTAAATTTCCACTAAATTCCTAATTGACTTTGGATCAACCACTTAATAGATGTGAGTCTCAACTCCTGAGATAGTTTATATTATCATTGATATTGCTACCTCTAAAATTTAATGGTAGATGAATGTATATTTTGAGGCCTTCTCCCAGTGTTTATTTTAATTAATTAACCAATACTTCACTTTTCCCACTCCGCATATTTGTTAGTCAGTAAGTATATGATTCTCTAATTATGGTTAATTTTCAAATTGTCTTAACTGGTGTGTGTGTGCAAGCATGTGTGTATGATTATTAAAATAGATATTGTGAAATAAGCAATTTTAGTCACTTCAATACCATAAAGAATTTATAAAAGTTTGATTACAAAGTCATTATCTAAAATAATTATATGACTCATAAAGAATGTCATTGTCCCCTATTTTGCATTTGAAATAATATATGTGATGAATATATGCAAATCTATAAAATTTCAAGTTCAGTCCTGTCTGGGTAGAATTACAAATAATTTCATTTGCCTTAGTGTGATGCATTAAAATGAATGTATAATTATTTTACAACCAAAAAAACATAATAAATATTATAAAATTTTAATAAAAATCTTCTTAAAATTGAAAAGCACAATTATGTCACTAAAACTATTATGCTAACTACCACTGAAAGAAATAATTGCCTTTGTAACATTTTCACACGTCAATGTCTCACTAGGATACTCAAGATAGAAGTATTAATAGATTAAAAGGTTGTTAAGTCTGATCATACTCTCTAAAACGAAGTTATTTTTCTATCTCAAATTAGTATGTGGGTACAAATGGAAAGAATATTCAATGTATTACTTCATACTAATATGAAAACAACATATAAATCATTATATTCCCATCCAAATGATAAAACCATGTTATAAACTTCCACCAGCATTTCATGAAGAATAAATGTGAGATTGATAACAGACTTTTAACTGGCTCTAAGAAAGGAAAATAAAAGAGAGAAAAGAGAAAATAGTACATTGTAAAGATCATTCATCTTGTGCAATATTATAAAACATTAATAGTTTCAGCATATGTGAAATGCTTTAGAGCACTAAAGATTGATGTCTTGTCTCTTGAATATCTTGTGCTTAATTTGTTAGAAAGTTATATAGATTGAAAATTATAAAATTAATGAAATATCATTTTCAAAATCAGCATCTTTCAAGTTTAATTTACACAACAAAATCCAGCAGTACATTCAATCCAGTGTACAATTTAATGAGTTTTGACAAGTGATTACAATCCTACAGTCACTACCACAACCACAAAATACAATATGTCCGTTACTTCAAATCACCCCTTCTCAGTCAAATCCATTCCTCCTTTCCCAGTGTAGCAACTATCAATCTGCCCTCTGTCTATAATTTTGCCTTTCATACAAGTTTACAAAACTGGAATCACATACTAAATAGTGTTTGATATCTCGTTTCTTTGTGTGAAATGCTGGTGAGATTAATCCATTATCTCCTATACCAACAGTGCTTTCTGTTTTATCATATCATGATGTTGTATTGAGCGGATAAGGAACAATTTGTATACTCATTCACCAGTTTTGCCAATTATAAACAAAGCTGACATGCACATTTGAGAACTTTATATGAACAAGTTTTACCTTAACAAATGGCTAAGCACCCATGTTTCAGTCAAGTGGGCACAAAACATTAACCACCACACTGATGTAGCAATTAACCAAATACTTATATCTATTTGTAGAACCTATATTCTATTCAGTTGGACACATCTATTCTACACAAATAAAATACTCTCTTCCACATTGTAGTTTTATCAGTCTAAAAAGCAGGTAGTGTTAGTTGTTTGACTTTTGTTCTTTTTCAAAATGTTTTGGCTGATCTACATCTTCTCATTTTCACATAAATTTTAAGTCAGCTTGTTCAATGCCACCAAAAATAAATCTGGGATTATGAATGAGACTCCAATATGTTTACAGATAAGTTTTGGAAATACTGAGTTCTAAAATCCCAGAGAAGATTTTACAGAGGACTAAATGGATAGCAAGGAGAGCAGTAATAAGAGACAAATTTTAGTGTTTACAAAAATTTATTGTTAAAGTTTTTGGCATTCTTTGCTCTTGCCCCTGTCAACTTAAATAATAGCAGAGAGGGTAGCTTTACAAAAAAATTGAGTTTATTCAGGGTTGAATGATGAATTGTAATCTAGGAAAATAAGAACCATGGCAGCTCATGGGTCAGGGGTGTACCTCAAAAGACATATAACCTCAGAGTTTTTATGGCAAAATGAGGAAGGTCACATAAGATGTTTTGAAATTAATTATCCTTGGCTATAAGGATCAATAACAAAGGCGGCATCCATCCCAGTTTGAATAGACTATTGTTGGGTAGATGTCTTTGCAGAAGTGTTCTTTGTGGAAGGTGGCAGTGGCTTTTCTGCAAGGTTGTAGTTTATAGAGAGTCTTGTAATAGTTTTAATCTTAGGCTTGTGTGCATGAGAGCCCTTCCTTTATGGCCTCCCAAGGATATTTTATTACAGTTTGGCATAAGTGACTCCACGCTGATTCTTATAACTTTCATACCCTCATGTGGCAAATAAAAGGTTTATTTTCACTGACCTTCCTCTTCTTATCCTGCACTCTCCTTTTCCTTTTATGTTATTTTTATTCTTTTGTGTGTGTGCGCGCTTGTGCGCATGCTTTGAGCATTCCCATCATAGCAGACAATACTTGTGTGTGTCAGTTGGCTGTTACTAAAATGATGTTGGTAACAAACCATCTCAAGACATTGATTTAAAGAAAAATCAGTTATCCTCATGAATATGCAGGTCAGTTGGGAGGCTCCGTCCAACTCAACTGAGCTCAGTCACAGTTTTGGCAGGTTAGCACTCACAGGTCAGCAGGTGCATAGGTGGGGCGGGGGGATGGATTGACAAGCTACGCAGACCTCAACCAGGAGGCTTTGCTTCAAGCTTCAGGCTAGAAAATAGGCCTCTATATCTCTCAGATTCTTTGGACCAGCTGCCAGAGGGCAGGTTCTCATGATAACCACAGAAGATTAAAAGTGGAAAAATGCACAGGGTTTCAAGGCCTATGTTTGGAACTAGCACTTTGTCATATCTGCCTCTTTCTACTGACCAACACTACAGACTTGGCCAAGTCCAAAGTTAGTAATCTTGAAAGTACTTTGTGTCTTAGACCTTGACAAAGGTCTTATTCCATAACTTCCTTTTCAACCCCATCCCAATTTTTGCCTCTATTTAGTAGAAGACTTAAACTGGCTGGGCTGTAGTGTCATCTGTTAAAAGTTTTCAGTAGTCAGATATAAAACAACATAATGGACTTACGTCGTTTCACTAAATTGACTAGTAACAAAAGCATAAAAGCATCATTTATAAAAGAATAAATTAAGAATGGAATACATGACTAGAATATTTTGACCATAATCCAAATTATATCCGCAGCCTTTCTTTACACTTCTGTTTAATAATTAACAAATTAGGAATAACAAACCTGTGTTGCACTTGCCAATGAAATCACAATTGTGCACAGCTAGAATGTATCCTTTACTCACCTGCTCCATGCAACTGCCAAGAATAACAGGGAATATGGGGAAAGGAATGTTTCTCTTTGACATTAAGTATGGTTTATGCATTTCATTTTGCCTTCTGTCTCTAACATGACTATGTTTCACAGTTGGAATACGATTTTTCTACAGAAAGAATATGTTGCAACCTCTATGCCACGGCTCATGCCATCTGTATCCTCTTATTTTATACTAAAGTTTTTAAGTGAGGATACCTTTTTGGTTTTGCCCAGTTGGAAACACTTGTATAGCATTCTGATTTTTTTTTTTCTTCCAGTTTTTGACCGGGGCTTGGTTTGAACCTGCCACCTCCAGCATATGGGGCCGGCGCCCTATTCCTTTGAGCCACAGGCACCTCTCACATTCTGATTTTTATCATAAGTATTCTGGTAACGCATGTCTTATGGAAATTATATTCTTTAGATTGGGTTTAGTTGTTTACATCTTCAAGTGTTTTCAATAGGTAGGAAAACAAAAAGAGACAGAGATAAAATATAAAAATGAAATAAATTAGGAGGGAGAGAGGAAGTTTTCTCTTCTTAAGGGTAAACTTGGAAAATGTAAGAAATTGAGCCTTAATTTCCTCATTTGAAAAATGAACAGTATAATACCTATCTCTAAATACCGAGGAGGGTTGTTTAGAAAAAATTGGTATGAAGGATGAAGGTCACAGTGGTTGCTTAATAAGTATCCACTTCCTCTCTTTTGTGAGGAGTTGTCACTAAAACAACTGGACGATACTTAACCTCCTTTGGCTTCAGCGGCCTACCTAGTGGGTTCTAGGGTGGCTTAAAGTGACCTACGTTCTCATCAGGTGGTCTGTGAGCAGCTGCTAGATGAGGGCTGCCTCTGTATTAGATCAAGAATGCCTATTTCAGCTTTCTGATTTCTTTGTATAAGCTCTGGGCATACAAATTATTTAAACATAGTAACTAGGTAAACTATTTCAATGGCTACAGGAGTAATATCAGGAGAGAGAACAATGAATAATAACTGAGTGTAAGTGGGCATTTAGACAGTGAACACATTTAGATGGGATTCTGAGTTTTCAGATTCTTTTTGCATGAATGTATGCATATGTTTAATCATACTTAAACATTCCATATTTATGTTTTGGATTCCATATGTTTGGGAATTTAATCTTTTCATTTCACAAAACTTGGCTGATTTTTGTATATTATTTTCCACTTTTGTGTGTTTAATAAACTTTTCACAAAGCCCTCGAAACCAATTTTCTTTAGTCTTTCTTTCAATTTATGTTGAGCTAGAGCTTGAATAAAAGTAACTAAAATCGCATTTTATTAATTAGTTCAGATTACTTAATGTTTCATGGGCTACTTTTTTTTGCTGTCAGTCATGCTGTGGTCTAAATATTATGGACAAATATTTCTTTTAAGTAAGTATATTTTGTAAAAATTGTATTATTTATATCTATTTCCTTTTTTACTAAAAACCTCTGTTTTGTCTGTCTCTTGAGGCATTCTTTTTGAAAGATTTCTTTACAAGTAAACTATTTTCTATTTCACAAAGCTTTAATGATCACAATTATCTTAAAAGAGAATAACATCCTGAGGGCAGATTTATAAACTAGTCAACCATATAAACATGAAAGCAAAGCATTTGTTTGTATTATTGAGGATAGGAATATAGATAGACTAATATTTCAAACAGAGAAGCTATCCTAATTTTGCATGATGATAGTTTTCTCACTCTTACAGACAAAAGTTGGATTCTAATTGACATGCATATGCATTTAATACTTGCATTATCATGTCTCCAGCATTTCTGATTTGGAAATCATATTATAAGCATTTTCTACTATGTCTTGGAACACTTCGTAATTATGAATGCTTATGTTATGTCACACTGGTGATATAGTAATTCAAGATTTCTTTTCTATTGAACATTTATGTGACTCTCAGCCCTCTGTCTCTCCTTCCATCTTTTTATTTCTTTGCAATTCACACTATTACAAATAACTTATGAATGCAACACTTTCACTTTTTGTTATGCTTCCACTAAATTGTTTCTATATGAGGAATTCTTGGGAGTGGAATTACAGTTGAGGGGGTAGATTTTACTTAAGTGATCTCACTACAGAGAAACGAACATAAGTAGATACATAAATGTAACTGTGAGTGGCGATGGGCTAATTAGCTTCATTGTGGTAATAATTTCATCGCATAGATATGCAAATTATATATATATAAATTTCATGTGATTACATTTTTGTCAATTACAACTAAAGAATGCTGTGGGGGAAAAGAGAGTTTAAATGCCTATGTGATGTCCTCTGTATTTTGTCATATTGTTTTCTCATTGAAAATAGTGCTTTAATTTTTTTTTAATTTGGAAAAAACAGGGAATATACAAAAATATTCTTGATTTTCACTCATAAAGTGTAAGTTCAGCCCACACACCAGTATATGACAAAGTCACAGCATGCTTGCCTTTGTCCCTGAATATCATCACATTTTTGTGTTATTGTTATTTTTGTTATATTTTTATTAATATTAAAAGTTACAAAAGAGAATTAGGCTTTGGAGGCATTTGCAGTGGTTATATAACCCTTTTTATTTTTTGTGGACCGATTATCAGATTTGTGAAGAAAAACAGCCTTTGTCTAAAAAGATAAGCTTTTAATACTTTACTACAGAATATTTTCTCCCTTTTTTCAAAGATTTTTATTTTTATAAATTAAGTTATTTATTTTTATAAATTAAGTTATTTTATTTTTATAAATTAAGTTACTTTATTTTTATAAATTAAGTTATAGTCCTCAGATAGTTCCTGCACACATTCTGTGTACATTTTATAGTCTCAAATGTAAGTACTATATGGTGGTGTGTGTTTACTCCATTTCAGTTGAAACAGAAGCATATATTATCTCAATAATTTTAATATAGAAAATCTCTGCGAAAAGATTTCTAGAGCTCACTGGTTAGCTGAATATATACCTGGCAGGTTAACTGCAGTTTTCTTTCAGACTATAAAGCCCTTGACGATGTTGTTCATCATGCTCATCTTGGAGATTTCAGGATGTTTATACATGTAGTAGCATTTCTTGCTGACATTTTTTTTTTGTAGAGACAGAGTCTCACTTTATCGCCCTGGGTAGAGTACCATGGCGTCACACTGCTCACAGCAACCTCCAGCTCTTGGGCTTAAGCGATTCTTTTGCCTCAGCCTCCCTAGTAGCTGGGACTACAGGCGCCCACCACAGCGCCCCGCTATTTTTTTGTTTTGCAGTTCGGCTGAGGCCGGGCTTGAACCTGCCACCTTCGGTATATGGGGTCAGCGCTCTGCTCGCTGAGCCACAGGAGCCGCCCTCTTGCTGACATTTTTAAGATTTAACAATTGACCTTAACAATCTCCTTTATTTACATTATACCCTGTTAATCTTTATCCACATGGTTGATGTCAAACAAATTTCATCTCATATATTTCTTTCTCAGCTCACTTAGTCTTGGCTACCTGAAAGGTGGGTCTGAGAAGAACAGAAAAGACCATATTGTTTAACAGGAAGACGCACCAGGATCAAATAGTCAGTCACATCTTCCTTGCAAAGAAAAGTGACATAGACATACCATGTTCTTGAGTTCCTAGAGCTACCTGATTTCATGTCAGCAAAAGTAAGCTGGTAAACTAAGAGGGAAAACAATTAATGAGTCATTGGTAATTTGTAATCTTATAGAAGATAAAATTTTGCTTGGTCAAGACAGAAGGAAGCATTTCAAGACACTGACTAATAATTCTTTAATTGTTCAAAAGTCTTGATAACCAACTACAACATTCTTAAAGCTTTACCCCAAATACCAAGACTCTCCATCAGCTTTTGCTCTAAATTATAATCATTATTAGCTTTAATAACTCACTCCTGGCAGTATTTTTCAATAAGAGCTGGCACATTTAGAAAATCTGTGGGAATATGCATTGTATTATTAGTTGTCTCTGTGAATTGGGCTGCCCCCAGCATTGGGTAGCTAGGGTTTAGAAATTCTAGGTCACCATTTTGAGAGGCAGACATGGACAAAAAAAATATAGTTTTTATGTCCAGCAGTAGTCTAATATAAAATGAAAGAAAATTTGTAGATTTATTTTGATTGGGGCAAGAGGTGTTTATGTGTCACAAACTTGTGAATAATCCTGTTTAGGTCTAAGGGAAATGCTTTTCTATATCATTTGCCATACGTCCTTGGAATAAAAGATGATGGCCTACATGGCTTCTGCCACTTTGATATTAATAACACATTGTTTTAGAAGACAAGGATGATTTAAGGGGAAGAAATGCTTGCATAAGAGAAAGGACTAATTAAACTGTCAAGTTATTTCCTTAAGATAGCCTCAATGCCAACAATTCTTGCATATGTAATTATGTTTCCACCATAATGCTGAGTGTTTATTTTTTTCTCCTTGTATTGCAATTTATGATTGCTCATTCTATAGCACAGTATTTATAACCATTGCACATGGAAACTAAATGAAATTTCACAATATTGAATAATTTAGATTCCACTTAAACTTATGTATATGTATACTAGATGTAATGTGCATACAGTGACTTATGTATTCTTTATGATGACAAGACAATCACTACAAATGTGAACAGTTTCATTTTTTTTAAATCTTGAATAAAGCATACTCTAAATTTTAAAATTTCACCCTTACTCTGATAAATTTTTTTTTTTTTTTTTGTGACAGAGCCTCAAGCTGTCACCCTGGATAGAGTGTCGTGGCATCACAGCTCACAGCAACCTCCAATTCCTGGGCTCAAGAGAGTCTTCTGCCTCCTCCTCCCAAGTAGCTGGGACTACA
>CAUYON010036057.1:0-18630 GCA_963573935.1 Arctocebus calabarensis
TTCATATAGTAAACGAGAAAATATCATGAACGGTATGTCAATCAGGTTGATAAAATATCTCAGATTGCATGTGAAGCCCCCACACTGTACCCCATGGTTGAATTAATGTACACAGCTATGATTCAATAAAAAAAAAAAAAAGAGTGCTTGAATATGTCCTGTCATCATGGAGAAAAGTGGCCAGTTAATTGCTTAAAATGAACCAGGCAAACCCAGCTCTCCTGGGACCAATAAGGCCAGAGGTTCTGTGTCTCGGCCTTGCAAGGCAATGGTGGTTTGTATCTTCCTTACTCAAAGGACACAGTAAGATGTATTCTCCTTTATTTATTATTGGCTCATGAAGGATGATGAATAAAAAATGGTTGCTGAAAAATAGCAATAATTTTATTTTATTCTTTCAGATTAATATAAGGGTACATATGATCAGGTTACGCTGTTTGTATTTGTTAGGTAAAGTCCAAGTTGTAGTTGAGCCCTTCACTCAGGATTTTTGCCATATAATTGTACATTGTACCAGTTAGGTGAGAGCTTACCAATCTCCTTCTTCCCCTCTCCCCCTACCCCTTCTTCTTGAATTTAATTGTATTGTTCTCTCATGTGGGCATGTAGTTGTTCATTTACTAGTTTCATATTAGTATTGAGTACACTGGATACTTGGAATTCTTGTGATACTTTACTTAGCTGGATATTCTCTAAATTCATCCAAGTAAGTACAAAAGATGTAAAGAAAGTATCTTTTTTATGGTTGAATGGTAGTCCATGGTATACATATACCACAGTTTATTAATTCATTCATGGGTTAATGGGCACTTAGGTTAATTCCACAAGTTGGCAATTGTGAATTGATCTTCAATAAACAGTGTAATGCAAATATTTTTATGGTAAACTGATTTTCTGGTCTTCTGGGTAGAAAAATGGGAGCAAAAATGGGACTAAATGGTAGGTCTACTTTCAGCCTTTTGAAGAGTCTCATACTTTTTTCCAAAAAGGCTGTATTAGTTTGCAGTCCCATGAACAGTGTAGAAGTGTTCCCTTCTCTCTGCACCCTACCATTATCTGCAGCTTTGAGGGAACTTTGAGATGTGCCGGACTTTCCTCAGCCTTCTTAGTAGTTGTGTTCTCAATTATGAGAAGAAAGGAACTTCTTAAAGTGAACCTGATAATTCTAGCTTTTTTTGCAGTGGACTGGGGAGACAAAGCATCCTCAGAGGAAGGACCTTCATATTGGAGAAGCCATATAAAATCCTTTAATAAAAGCTTCAGGATTAAAGAGAGGTATAGACCTTTCATCTGAAATGCCAAGACTTCTATTACGAGGTTCTGTAATTTCTGCTGTGGTAACATGAGTTCTAGACACAAAAGCTAAGCTGGAGACCTTAAAATTGAATTGAGGTTCCAAGCTCTGTTTTTGATACCTGTGGAAAAAAATCAAAGAGCAGCCTCACTTGGTTAGACTCTCAACTTTTCTTACTTCTATGTTAAGTCAGAACATGTTTTGTAGAACTGATGAGTTACTTTCAACCAGGTATGTAGGAAGGAAACAAAAGACTTTTTTTATAGCAGCCATTTTTACATAATGTTAATGTATTTTTAATAGTGGGAAAGATTTTTCTTTCATTTTGCTAAGAAAATAGAAAGTTGGCGAAAGCCGGCCATGGAGTTTAGTGGCCAGAGCGACTCTGCAGGGAGGTGGCAGGAAAGGCTAGGAACAGCAGGGTCCCCGCTAGGTGCGCTGGAAGAGGAAGCTTTCTGGTAGCAGCACGCAGAGTCTGACCCAGGCTGCGGACATCTTGAGCCCAGGTCCCTTCATCTCAGTGCAGCCACGAGGGCGGAAGTGAAGGTGACAGGTCAGAACCAGGAACAATTTCTGCTCTTGGCCAAGTCGGCCAAGAGGGCAGCACTGGCCGCACTCATCCACCAGGTGCTGGAGGCCCCTGGTGTCTACGTGTTTGGAGAACTGCTGGATATGCCCAACCTTAGAGAGCTGGCTGAGAGCGGCTTCGCTTCCACATTCCAGCTGCTCCCAGTGTTTGCTTACGGGACGTATGCGGACTACTTAGCTGAAGCCCCAAATCTTCCCCCACTCACAGACGCTCAGAAGAATAAGCTTCGACATCTATCAGTAGTCACCCTGGCTGCCAAAGGAAAGTGCATCCCCTATGCAGTGTTGTTGGAGGCCCTTGCCCTGCGTAATGTGAGGCAGCTAGAAGACCTTGTGATTGAAGCTGTGTACGCCGATGTGCTTCATGGGTCCCTGGACAAGCACAGTCAATGGCTGGAGGTTGACTACAGCATCAGGCGGGGCATCAGCGCCAGGACCTCAGTGCGGTTGCCTGAACCCTGCAGGAGCGGTGTGTGGGCTGTGAGGTTGTGCTGTCAGGCATTTGAGGAGCAAGTGAACAGTGCCAACCAGCACAAGGAAGCAGCTGGGCCTGAAGCAGTAGATTGAGAGTGAGGTTGCCAACCTTAAAAAACCATTAAAGTTACAACAGCAGCTGCAGCTGCAGGGACATCTCAGGACCCTGAGCAACACTTGACTGAACTGAGGGAACCAGCTCCTGGCACCAACCAGCGCCAGCCCTGCAAGAAAGCCTCAAAGGGCAAGGGGCTCCAAGGGAGTGCCAAGATTTGGTCCAAGTTGAATTTAAGGGACTGTCGTTTCTTCCTTGGGGATGTGGGGTCCCAGCTGCCTGCCTGCCTGCCTCTTAGGAGTCCTCAGAGAGCCTTCCTGTGCCCCTGGCCAGCTGATACTCCTAGGTTCATGACCCTTCACCTCTCCCAAGTATAGATCACACCTTAAGGGAGAAGGCAAGTACAGGTCACTGTTTTTGTAGGTGCTTTCCTACTTGTGACTTTCTTATGAGCTCCATTGCTCCCCCTTCCTGCCATGCTCTCTCCCTGTTTCTTTAAGAGCTCAGCTTCTGTCCATGTTCATTATGTATCATTGAGTAGGTGGGCAGCCCTGATGGAGGTTGCCCTGTCTCCAACATAACCCATAGGTGTTCCTTCTCCTACCACCTCTATCTCTGTCTTCCCATTTCTGTTCCCCACCCAACCTGTTGGACAGCATCTGAAGAGTCATAGATCTCCCAGCTTTATTCCCATGTTAAAAGTACTGGGAGACAGTCTGCTATTCCAGGAGCCACTGCACACTTCCATCCTAGAATCCTGTCACATTTATGTTGTTTCCTTTCCTCTCTCCTCCCCTTGGACCCTGTGGATGCTACTTCTTCAATGACCCCAGAGTCTAAGAAGGGCATCTCTTTCTTAAAATGTTGAAAGATGGTTTTTTATTGGCTCCAGCCATCTTGAGAAACTTGATGGCAGTCCTAGAAGGATTTATATCTCCTTTTGTGAGTTTGGTGGGGAAGGGAAGGGAATATAGATTGTATTTCAAAGAAAAAAATATATATGCATATATCTATATATAGCATGACACATAAATCTATGAGAAATCCATCTAAAAAAAGAAGAAAATAGAAAGTCAAAATAAAACTCAAGGTTGTTCAAAACAAAAAAATAATAAAAGAAGATGTATTTTTCATCAGGGAGATTAGGCGTACAGAATGGGGATTCATTCATGAATGGCAGACTACATCATGTCTACCAGGTACATTTGGATGCCATCAAGATCCCGCACAGGACATCTTGTTTATGAGTTTAATACTTTATGTTCCTTGGATTATGAGGTTCAACATGCCATGAGTCACCAACAGTTTTGAAGAAAAAATTTGTCACTGTTGAAGACATGTAAAACATATAACTTAGTATTTAAGAGCTGGGAACTGAAATTAAGTTTAAATTAAATACCAATATGTGAGTTTCTTGTCTCTATTTGGAGTTTTTACATATTTTATTCTGTCTAGTTCATAGGGTGTATTGATTAAATGGGCCATATTGGATTTAAGTGGAATTCCAAAGGTGATGAAGTGGAGAGAAGAGAGGGAATAAAGCAGGAGATCTAGAAATTCAGGTCTTTGGTCACCTGGGAGGTCTTGATCAGTTTTCATTGGTAGTGGCAGTTGACATGTGTCTTCTAATTATGCTGGAGCAGGGGCACTGAGCTCATTGTGGGTTTCAGAGAGGTCACACCACAGTTAGTTTCTGAGTCTTAGGCCCTTCTACTGTAAAATTGGAATACTGGTATGTATGTTAACTACCTCACAGAATTGTTGTGAGAATCAATAAAATAAATGTAATAATATATTGTATGCAGGGAGCCCCAAAGAAATCAAGATATCACAGTAATGTTCAAGAATAAATAAAAAAAAAAGAATAAATATCCATCCAGAGCATGGAAGGTTGGTGGGCTTTAGCCTTCTGTCCACGTTTGGATCTAAAGTATGTCATGAAAACTTTCCCTTGAAGGTGACCCAATGGCCTGAAATCTTTCCCAGTGGGTTACCATCTGACATTTAAGAACATCTCTTAACACACTGCTGACTGGTCATGAGTTACCTGGTAACATAGATTATTATTGCTTGTTAACAATGTGTTAATAGTAAAGAGGAAAGAGTGTAATAAGAGATATCTAATTTTATAGGGTCAAGGAGGAAAACATAAGAAAATGATTCTACTTCAAATTTCTTCAACTTTAAGTTTCTTGATGGTTTGAACTAGGATAACAGACCTCATCATCTTAAAATGATGGGCTCAGAAAGTGCACAGTGCCATTAATGTTGGGGCATTGTAGTCTGGCCTTGGGAAAAATCTGAATGTCATGGAGACCAGAGATCTTATATATTCCTACTGGTACTCTTAATGCTGGAAGACTCAGGCAATATGTATTTAGTGTGAAGTCTGATTACCTATTGAACAAAGAAGAAAAGAAAATTTGGAAGTAATTGCTTTGTAAAGCACAGAAAATAACCTATTTTCTTGCCAGCTTTTATCTGAAAGTGGAAAAAAACAGGATTTAGAATGTCTGTTTGTGAAGCAAGGATGCTTTTAGCTCTGACAGGAGATTCTGATACTTAAACATTCATTCTGTTGAGTCTCAGTGGTCTCTTGATATTGGAAGGATCTTAGCAATAAAAATAGTTTAACAAGTCTTCTTATTTAGTAATGAAATAGTAGAGGTTGTACACAGCATTCATTTAGAAATATTTTTTTAACTAGGTCGCGGGGAGTCAACCTGATGATTCATTTTAAGTCTGGAGGTTTGAAATTTAGGAAACTCCTTCTGTGAGGAAGGTTGTTGACACTGCCAGTGTTGTGGTCCTAAAGATTCATAATGAAGTTCTTATTTGCTGGAAAAGATGTAAATACGGATTTGCCAGAAGGAGGGATATGAACTAAGTAATCTTTCAACATGTAAATTTGAGGATGCTCAAAAAAAATTGGAGAAACTCCGTCAGTTGCATATATTAGATGTGATAGTTTGTCTCCTTTCCTCTTTGCCCTCCCCTTTTCAGGCTGGGTTTGAGGGGTCCTTCTGTTTTAGATACACCTGCAGTCATCCTTCATAACATTCTCCTATGAGTGTCCATTTGTGTCTGTTAAGAGCATCTCTTAGAAGCACACTTCACCCTCAAGAGACAGTTCAATTTCTCAATTCTTTGCAAGTCACTTCCCTGAATATTCACCTTTCAGTTCCTGTTTTTCTAACCCCTTATCCTCTGACATACTTACCCTTTACAATATTTTGTTTAAGTTCTTTTTGCCTTTTTACAGATTTTACCTTCCTGTCTTTTATTTTTTTGGAGGTATGTTGTATGATAGATACAGTATATAAATTCTCTGTTACTTATTAGTTGTGCGATTTTGAAATTTTTACCTAATTGAGCCCCAGTTTTATCCTTTGCAACATATGAATCATCATACAAACTCTAACAATTCATTTTGCAAACTCTTCCTAGAAAAAGTGCTACTTACCTCATTGCTGAATATCACTACAGTTTCCTTCTAACTACTCCCCTTGGGGAGCTATGCACCTACACTAGCACCTAGTCCACCTTTCAAAGCAATTTTGGAACTCTTTTTCTGGAATGGCCATCAGCATGCAAAAACATGCAATAACAATGAATGCTGCTCAGCAAGACACTGTCACATATCAACACAAACACAGCTATGAGATACTGATATACCACAGTTATGAAATTTTACCGAGTTGTTTGTACAGTGATGCTAATATGACCATATGGTGGCAAGTACAAGAACCTTGTATGATGACAACTTTCATAATAATTCCAAAAAAATAATAGTTCCAACATTGGTTTGAAGGGTGGGCTAGGTGCTGGAATAAGTGCATACCTTCCCAAGGGGAGTACTTTGAAGGTGACCATAAAATATTCAGCAAGAAGATATATACCATGTTTTTTAGGGTGAGTTCATGAACTTAATTGTCACAATTTGTATTCATTTCATGGGAATCTGAGAAATAAAATGATTGAAAAGTAACTGGCATTCAGTGCATTTATTGAGAACATTTAAAAATGAATGCATGGATGACTTGTGGCAAACATGTGACAAATGCCTTCCAACAACTAGTTGAATTACTAGGTCATACTTTTCTAGTATGTCCATCATTCAGGTGTTTCCTGTTTGAAAAGTTCCCTTTGTGGCATCTAACACATAAAGATGGAGCTTTCTACTAACATCCAGCTTTGTTCTCCTCTCAACCTCATGTCATCACCCTGTCGGTGGGTGGTAGATGATTCTCTTAGTCTTAATCATTTCCCTAGAACACAAGAAATCACAAATAATTAAAAAAATTAAGTCCTGAATTCCCAATACAAAATGCCAAGTGTCAAATAATACAATTCCAGTTTTTAAAAACTGAAAAAAATAGATAAAATTTCTACAAAAAAGGGGTCTGAACAATGAGTTTTCTTGGTCAGTCTGAATTGTGATTGGGGGATGATACAGCTTACTGCATGAACTTTCTTGGTAGGCAGAATAAGTTGTAAATTGTGAGAAATCTGCCCTCTTATCTTTAAAGTAATCAGAAAATAAATAGTGGAAAGGCCTATATTTATTAATTCAACAAACATTTGTTTAGTCTCTGTCATGTAGGGAACACTGGTAAGTGCTAAAGGCAAAAAGAAAAAAATTAGAACAGGAGGTCTCTGCTCTGGAGACATCAGTGATTATTTGGAAAGAGGCACAATTATGTTAATATGCTAAAGAATCCAATAGAGAAATACTTGAGGTGTTACAGGAATACACAGGAGAGTCTGAACTCTGAGAGAGACTGAAGGGTAGAAACTTTTCCTCTTGCCTGAGTCAGCATCAAAGAGTGATGCTATGAACCCACGCTAGAAGTCTAATGTCAAAGAGAAAGGTTTCAGGCATAAGTTATTCTTGTTGTCTATCATGACATCCCTAATGGAAAGATGCACTATATAAAAGAGGTGCATAAAAGCCTTACACTATAGCACAGTCCTTACTACACAAGGAACCAAGCAGAAGAGAATAATGAATGCAAAGAATGCTTCATACAAACCTGTATGTTCAATCATTAAATAAATAATGAGTCTGTGCATATGCCAAGCATTGTTCTGAGACCAGGGATGTAGACATGAGTTGACATGGTGTCCTTGCCCTAAGAGAACTTACATTTTCTACTGAGAAGGAACAGACAGCATACCTATTCAGAAATAAGTGCAATACGATTTTAGATATTGAGATGTGCTAGGGACAAGCTCATATTGGACTACAAAGTGGAGAGGGACTTAGGGGAGATGCATAGTGTGTGTGGCCATCAGGGTAGTAGCAGGCCGCATTGCATGAGAACTAAAGCATGCATCACGCTGACAGGTCCCAAGAGAAAGGGATGGGTCTGGGGTGTCTGAGTAATGGAAGGCTACCAGTGTTTGCTAGAGCTGAGTGAACATGACACAGTGAGGCCAAGGGGGCCACCCAGCCAGTACCAGGAGACCCGTGGCTACCTCATGGCGTAGACGCCCACACCAAAAATGGCTATTGGTAAATTGCCAATGAGGCACTTCTCACACCAAGTATCAGAGGAATCATTATTTTAAAAAACTCTATATTTAAGGAATGTGGAGAAGCCTCAGACATAACTCATACTTTTGTAATCATCAGAGAATTCAAACTGTTGAGAAACTTCTTAGACAAAGACGGAAGACTGTCCCCCATGGATGATCTCTTCTCCCATATCAGAGGGCTGGTGACTGCACCCTCTGTTTGCAATAAATGTGGAGAGCCTTCAGGTTTAGTTTAGCACCTCTTGGTCCTGAGGGACTTCGCATAGGAGAGTCATCTAAGAATGTAATGAGTGTGCGGCAAGATGTTAAGAACTGAATTCTGTGGTTTTAATATAGTCATGAGTGGTATTTTATACATTCCTTTTATAGTTACCATTTAAAAGAGGAGAAGGCAGACACAGTCATCTAGGGGCAATAAGGGTCTGGAGCAGATGAACAAATGTCCCATGAATCTTTCTCAAATGTTCTTACTGGACATCATTTCTAAGAAACAGGACTTTGGGAGACAAGGTGATCAGCACCAGTGAGCTGGAATCACAAAGAGCAGCCTGCTAAGTTACCTAATGGTCATCTGTTGGTCTGCCTGCCTATACCCTTCACCAAATATTCCAAATACTGACCAGAAACAAAACTGAGTGCCCTCATACTGTGTGTAATCCACATGAACAGGACTCCACCACTGCACTGTCTCCCTTTAGCATAAGGTTGCTGTCTCTGGAAAGTCTTACTAAGGCTTTATTAAAGTTTACATATTAACTTTATTGTTTATTTGCAGGAACTTCCAGAAAGACCTACCAACTTTTCAATAGAAGAGGCAGTTCACCTCCCACCTCAAAATCTTTGTCTTGGTGCTTCTACCAATCTTAGCCTAAGACATTATGGCCTTTATCCTGGTCAAGGCACCTATCCTGGAAGAACCACCTTACACCAACTTCAGAGTGCCAACAAAATTGGACCTTTTCTCCTTTGACACACCCCAAAGCTCTAGTGGAATGGTGTCCTCCTCTACAGTGGTAAGCAACGCACCAGGCTCTCTTTGATCACCAGATTGAGTTGGGGTATTTGTAGATGGCATGGTATATTCTTTGGAGAAGGAATATACCAAGACAAATGAGACAAAGCCTGGGAGTCTCCATCCTGGTGCCTGAGGAAGATTAAAAATGTAACAAAATTAAGAGAATGAAAAGAGAAGCTCCAGACAGGGAGAAAATATTTGTAAAATCCCTATCTGATAAAGGTCTAGCATCCAAAATATACCAAGAGCTCTCAAAATTCCACAGGAAAATAGATGAGCAAATTAAAGAGTGGGCAAAAGATGTGGATAGACAGACTCTGCAATTAAGATATACAGATGGCAATAAGCCTATGAAAAGAGGTTCCACCTCCTCTTGTCATCAGGGAATTGCAACTTAAAATGAGGAGATACCACTGCACACCTATTATGATGGACAGAATCTAGAACACAAAATGCTGGCAACGGGAACTCTCATTCCTTGCTGGTGGGGATGCAAAATGGTGTAGTCCCTTTGGGAAACAGTTGGATAGTTCCTTGCAAAATAAAATTTACTGTTAGAGACTAAATATTTGTACCTTGTCCTTCCAAATTCATATGTTCAAACCTAATCCCCCAAGACGATGGTGTTGGGAGGGGGTACTTTGGGAGGTGATTAGTTCATAAGGATGGAACCCACTTGAGTGTGGTCAGTACCCTTATAGAAAAGTGTCCAGAGAGCTCCCTGCTCCTTGCACCATACAAGGACACAGCATGAAGACACCGTCTATGAGCCAGGAAGTGGGCCCTTACTAGACACTGAATCTGCTGCGACTTCACCTTGGACTTTTAGCTTCCAGAACTTTGAGAAATAAATTCCTGACATTTATAGGCCACCAGGTCTGTAGTATTCTCTTTATAGCAGCCCAAACTAAGGTCTAGCAACCATATTTGTTGCTGATCTAAATGAGTTGAAAACTTATGTCCATACAAAAGCCTGAACACAAATATTTATATAATAGCATTTTTATTTGCAATTTCCAAAACTTGGAAGCAACCTGACATGTCCTTCAGTAGATGTCTGGATAAACAAACTGGGGAACATCAGGCAATGGAGTACTCCTCAGTGACAAAGAGGAATGAACTATACAAAGGAAACTCAAGTGCACATTGCTAAGTGACAAAAGCCAATCTTAAAAGGCCACAAACCTACTGTGACAGCTGTGTACTGTCCAAGTGTATGACATTCTGGGAAAGGTAAAACTCTGTGGACAGTAAAAAGATAAGTGGTTTCCAAGGGTTTAGGAGAGAGAGAGATGAGTAGGTGAGCACAGATGATACTCTTCAGAATACTATAATGACAGATACATGACATTGTACATTGGCCAAACCTAGAGATGTGTACAACATTAAGAGCGAACACTGACGTAAGCTATGGACTTAAGGTGATAGTAAAATATCAATCAGTTCCCTACTTGTAAGAAATGTGCCACACTAATGCAAGATATTAACAGTGGGGGAATTGGTAGTGCTGGTGGTGGGAGTAGGGTTGAGGTGCTTGGGAACCCTGTCTGCATTCTGCTTAATTTTCCTATAAACAAGAAACTCCTTCAGAAAACAAAATTTAATAATGAAAGATAACAAAATTCCAGATAATCATAACATGGTGAGATAAGTCATTTGGTGGAGGTGGACTCTAAGTACGATGAATTATCAAAGCCTGCTAACCTTGGGTGCTTGGGCAAGTGGAGGCAAGAAACAACACAGGAGGGTGGCCCTAAGCGGAGGCCTGAAGAGTGGGAGTGGGTTAGTCAGGGGTCAAGGGAGGAGCGTTCATGAATTCCTGGGGTGTCAGGTGGGGGTGTTTGGGTTCCTGTTCCCCTAGAGTGCAGGGTGTGAAGGAGGAGAGATGGAGGGGCCCAAGTCATAAATGGCCATGTAGGAGGGAAGAGACTGGGTTTAGGAGAAGGGAAGGAGTGTGGTCAAAATGCATTTAGGACCATCCTTCCTTTTTCAGTGGAGAGGTGGTCAAGGGTGCAAAGCAGGAGGCAGCCACTGATTAGGATGCCAATGGAGCAAACCAAGGACAGAAATTTTGCACCAGTGTGCCTGGCATAGTGCTACATGCGTGGTGTGATGGTGTGAACTGGGTGGCTTTTGCTGGATGCTCAGAGTAAGCAGTAGGATCAGTGTTTTCTATGACTAGATTTTAAACATCTCTCCTGACTTACTCAATCTTCTCTACTATGTCTAAAGGATAGAGCAAAAGTCTTTTTTTTCTGAACCCTAAATAGGAATTTATCACTTGATAATTGTGTAAAGTATTTGACATTGTGGGTTGGTTGTCTCTTGAAATCTGGGCTGTGTGGTATCTCTGTTTGAAAGTATCAGAGGAACATTTCTCTTTAGAATCTTTTAGAAACTGATATATTTCCTTCTGAAATATGTAGGAAAAAGTTTAAAAAAAACAGAAAAGGAAAGGTCTAAAATATGTTTCATTTATAAAGTAAAAGACTTTTGGACTATATAACAGCATGACTTTTCAAAGTGCATAATGACCCTCTTTATTAGTTTTAGCAACTTATTAGAGTATTTTGGAAGCAGCATTTTCTATGAATAGGTACAAGACACTTACAGAAAAGAGTGCTCCTAAGGCATTCTTGCTGACAGCATAATAATAGCTCTGCCTCTGGCATTATAGAACAGAGGGCCACATGGCACCTGTGACTTCAAAGTCACTTTGTATTCAAAGAAATTTACTGTAATTCCTCACAAAAAGGGTCCTTTGAAAATTACATTTAACATATTGTATCCCTATAATCCTTCATGTTTTTTGCCTTCCTATAATTTGTGCCATAGACATTATCTGTTAAAAGCAAATTTTAAAAAATAATGTGAACGTTTATTCAGGGTATGAAAGAAGAGAGTTCAGATGGGCTCACACGTTTGGCTTGCTTGATTTCTCTCTTTTTCTCTTGCTTTTACTCATCATTTGCTTGCTCTTCAACAGGATGCCTCCGTCCTCAGAAGTCTTTATTTATTGTTTATTTATTTATTGTTTCTTTAGTTCTGGTGTCAGGACAGAGCTTTGTATTTGCATCCCTAAAGACGTCACTGTGTTTTCAGACTTTGTCATGGGGAGCCCCATGGGATTCTCATAGGTGTGCAAGCTCAAGCTCCTCTTGGGCTGGAGCTGCCTTGCCTTGATCTCTTTTCTCTTTGGGGGCTTCTCTGCATGATTTAATTTGGAGATTGGTGAAAACTCATGGTCTTGGTTAAATTTACACACAGACACCAGGCCATGCAGGTGTGTGTATTCTTTGCCACAGATCTCTCACTAGCCCAGTTCTTACGATCTGAAGTAAGAGGTCAAATAAATATAGATGCCATTTTTAGATGCATTTCCTGCTGTCTGAAGCTCTATGTGCCATTCAAAATCACGTGCTTTAGATGGCATTGATTCCAGCTCTCTAACCTGGGAAAGGAATCAATTTGTCTTAATACAATAAGCAATAATCCTACATGGTTTGCATACTCAGGTATCAATATAGACAACTTTCGAACTGAGAAAATGTACAGAACGAAATGAACTTTCTGCTGGCCTTTGCTCACCATAATTTTATTTTTTTTTCAGCTATGGAGCAAGTGAAAAAGAAAGAATATGTGTGTGTGTAGGCATCTTCTTAGATTCCACTTTATAGCATTGGAATAGAAATATATATTACAGAAAGTTAGAGGGTTAGAAAGTATTGTGTCTGCATATTTCAGATTTGACAGTTAGGAAATTTGATCAATTTCCCATAGAATATCCCCCCACCCTGTTTTAATTTTTAAAAAAGTTCAGCATGGAATTTCAATTATATTGGGTGGTGTCAGGAGTGGTGTGAGCTTTGGGAAAGGGCTTTGTGTCTTGACATGGGAAGATTCAAATTTTGAAGCTGACATGTTTTGGTCAGTGACCTTTGGGGAGGTGTTTAATCTGTCTACACTTCAGGCTCCTTATCTATATAAACTCTCAAATCTCACCGCTTTTGTAGGTATTCACTTTTATCCCCCGTGATGACCTTGTATACACAAAAGTAAAAGTTAATACATTTATATATCTTTTTCCTGTTAACCCTCCTGTGGTTTATTTCAAAGACCAGGAGGGTAGAGGGAAGGTCCTTCTTCCTCTGAAAATGCTAACAATAATCTTAACAAAAATGTGAGATGAAATTCAGTTGGGCTTTCCCATTCATTTCCTGTTCCAATGTATTATATGTGTATGAAGATTATAGATAAATCTCAGCATTACTCTGGATAATGGTCTCCATCTGCGATGGAACAAGGCAGAGATGTATGCTAGGACCTGTTTTAATTACCTTACATTTCAATCCTATGAAATTCTTCTAAAAAAGAAAAGAAGCTAATAGTAACATCATTAAAAAGTGGTACCACACATTTACAAGAGTGCCGTTTGTCTTGAGGGGAAAATAAACCCATCGTGTATGTCTTCTTACAGTTTGTGATAAGTCATCCCCCAGGCAGGCCAGGTAGCAGGACGGCCTGCACTTTGACAAAGGAAACCCACCTTGGGGGGCTAGAGTCCCAGCTGTGAGCCAGTGCTTGGTGGCATCAGGTAAGTCCCCAAAATATCAAAGGCTAAGATTAATTCCGAATCCTTCTGAAATCCTTCCCCTGGTGTTGGTCTTTATTACCTCTAATTGCCACTTTAGTAGTTGTGGGAGGTTTCCTGAATCAAAGTGAAGTGAGATCACTATAAGGAAGAGTGGTATTCTCAACTAGCTGACACTTTAGGGTCAATGTCCTAAGTTACAGTCCGCAAGAGACCCCAGAAAGGCCTGACAGATTTAGGTCAATGACCCCCTTAGGGGCCTGCCATTTGGGAAAAGCAAGCTTTGTAGCACTTTTGTAGAAAAGAGTGGTTATATTTTTATTCCAAGGAGACTTCTCCAAATACTGGCATCTATGTCAGAATAAACCACCTTGTACAGATGATTTTCCGTCATTACAGACTTTACCCATGAATTTTGACCCTTTCATTCCCATCAGAGCCAGTGCAAAGAATATACTGAAATTGTCTTCTGGAAATGAGGCCCTTGGTTTGAGAGGAAGTGCAACCTCTGAGCCTCACTCATCAATTCTTTTGATGTGTCATTGTTAAGTGATGAGTAGTCTTGCTATGATTATCAATGAAATCAAGAAGATGATCACAAAAAATAAAAAGCTGGTGAAAATTTTTGGAAAATTAACACTTTTTTCGCAGGAGTTTTTCCTCTTCCCTGTGTAAGGTAATTCCCCCAATTTACATCCTATTGCCAATTTCCCACAGTAAGTGTCAGGAGGAAACTAAAGAAGTAGAAGGACCCAGGTGAATTTCCCTGTTTCTCCTGCTCCCCACCTATTCAGACATGAGTCCCTGTCAGGCATTTTAAGAAAGGGAAGCAACCACTGGTTATGGGCATCCTGAGAATATTGTAGGAAAAAATAGTCAGAAAAAAGCTGTTGAGCTAAGAGACTAGATCTCTAGTTCTGGTCTGTCATTAAGTAGTTCTGCAAGCTTTGGTTAAGAACAAATAAATAAAAAAGAAACTTGACTATATTAAGAAATTACCATGCACCAGCCACTTTATATGCATTTTGTCATTTAGTCCTCACAAGGTTACTCATGAGAAAAGTAGTTTTTTACTTATTTTGCAGATAAACGAGGATTCAAAAGAGTGTGTGAGTTATTCAAGGTTAGTAGTATGTGTGTGTGGGGGGAACAGAACTATGAAATCAATTTTAATTTCAGGATGAAAACAGATCGATAGCTTGATTTATGAAGTTCCATCTCTCTCTCCCTAGGCAGGCATCTGGGGGCTGTGGTTTCAGATCTGGGGTCACCACAGGAGCTCTCTATGGCCTGGCTGCAAGACTGGAGTGAGATTTGGATATAGCAGGAGGCCTCCCAGTGGGTTTTGCTCCCAAGGGATATCTGGCAATGCATGCAGACATTTTTGAATGTTACAAGTGTGGCAGAACATAATGTCATGTAGGTGCTAGAGGGTAGGAGTGCCAGGACACATCTTGAATGCACAGGACAGCTCCCCACACCACACACCAGGGAGCTCTCCAGGCTAACGTGTCAGCAGGGCCAAGGACAACCTGTGTAGTTAACTCTGCTTAATTTATGAGAGTCAGTTGGTAGAATATTCAAGGAATCTGAGAAAGTGGGACCTGACCTGATAGTTTGCGTCTCTGGAAAATGGGGGCTTTTCTCTGCTGGGGACACAAACTCTGTGCCCGTGCTCTTCTGAGCTTCTTGCGGTTCTGCCATAGCTGGCAGTGGACTTGGCTCAGAGAGACTGGAGCCAGCTGGCGGTAGTGCAGGCAGGGCTGCTGGGAGGATCATCAGAGGACCGTCTTGGGAGGTGAGGTTATAGCAGCTACGCTCCACTGGGAAGGGTTCAGCTTGGCTCTCAGTGGGAGCTGTGCCATTCCCTCCCACCCCCAACCTGGCAAGGCACTCGGGCTTCGGGGCATCCTTCTGTCTGTGGGGCCGGCCTGACACCAGGGTCCCGGGCTCCTTCGCAGACGATGCTCTCCCTGGCTCTGCCTATTTCCTCACCATGCACACGCCTCTGCTAAAAACCGCTTTCTCTGAAGAAAGCCCTTCATGATCTTAAAATAGTCTTCACCCACCTCTCCCACTGGGGAGGATAGTGGTGCTGGTCTTGGTCACTGCATTATTGGGCATCGTAGCACCTCGGAGTGTCCCACAGTGCATGTCCCCAGCAAGAGAAGGAAGAGTGTGTGTGTGTTCACCATGTGTGGTGCGTGCAGTGTATGTGTGTGTGCATTTGTATTGGATGTGTATGGTGTATGTGTCTTTGAGGGACATGTATGGGGTGTGTGGTGTGTATATTGTGTGTGTATTTGTGAGGAATGTGTGTGTTTTGTGTATGTGATGTGTGTGGTGTGTGTGTCTGTGAGGGATGTGTGTGGTGTGCCTGTGGTATGTGTGTCTGTGAGGGATGTGTGTGTGTGTTGTGTATGTGATGTGTATGTTGTATCTGTGTCTGTGAGGGTTGTGTTTGGTGTGTATGTGGTGTGTGTATCTGTGAGGGTTGTGTGTGGTGTGTATGTGGTGTGTGTGTCTGTGAGGGATATTTTGTGGGGCATGTATGTGGTGTGTATGTGACGTGTGTGGTGTGACATGTGTGTATGTGCTATGTATGTGGTGTGTGTGTGATATGTGTGCCTGTGAAGGACGTGTGTGTGGTATGTGGGATGTGCAGTGTGTGTATTTGTTAGGGATGTGTGTTGGTGTATGTCTGTGAGGAATGTGTGTGTGGTATGTGGTGCGTGTATAGTGTGTGTGTATCTGTGAGGGATGAGTGTATATTGAATGTGTAGTGTGTGTGTCGGTGAGGGATGTGTGTGTTATGCATGTATTGTGTGTGTATCCATTAGGGACGAATGTGTGATGAGTATGTAGTGTGAGTGTAGTGTGTGTGTGTCTGTGAGTGTGGTGAGTGTCATGTGTGTGTCTGTGAGGGATGAGTGTCGTGTATAGTGTGCACATGTTTGTAAGGGTGTGTGTGGGGTGTTTATTTGGTGTGTGTATAGCTTATGTGTGTCTGTGAGGGGGTGTGTGTAGTGTGTGTGTTGTGAGGGTTGTGTGGTGTGTGGTGTGTGTCTGTGTACTGTAGGGGTGGTTTGAGGGTAGCTGACTGAACAGAACTGGTAAGACTACTGGGCTGTACATTTCCAGGGCACAACAGATCCGCGTAAGTTTAGCAAAATCTTGAAAAATTATTTATCTCTTGAACTCTTGAGTCTCTGGCAGATGTGACCCACAGAAAAGGCTGGCGAGTTCTCCATCACAGCTGCTCTATGAGCCAAGTGTCCTGACAGGGCTCTGAAGGCAACCTAGGGCAAGGCTTCCAAGACCTGGGCTGGGCCAGTCTTTGTTAAATCCGCATGGAGCACTGGACTAGCAGCATTTTACTTGGAGTTTAACAAAAACTCTTCAGACCATCTGTTTTAGTAACTACATAAACAGAAAATATAAATTTAAAAATAATTAGGAAGACAACACATTGGGCAATCGGTTACCCGTTTGGGAAAGACAGAGTGATAGTAGTGTTATGCTCAAAGTATCTCAGTTATTCCTAATTGATCAAAATACCCTGATGTTTATAGCAAATGAAAGAGTGACTCAGAATGAAATGAAGTCAGTGAAATGCCAGAAGTTTTTACATCCAAAACAGAGACATGGCCCATATGTTCAGAAATACTTTTGTCCTTAGGAAATGTTTATGAAAAAAATGGATCGCCAGTTTCTCCAAAAAGAGACTCAAATAATAGTAATATGGTTCAGATAACAGAAGCATTTTTTCCATTAAGATTACTTTCTCTACTTTCTCTTTTGTAGTAATTGCCCCATGCTCGTGTTTGAGAGACCATCAGTAGAACAAATGCCAAAAGCTGCCTTCATGGCATATTCACTTTATATGCAAACATTTCAGAAAGTTGAAAGGTTTTAAGAGAATTTTTCTTTTATTTATTTATTTTTGCAAGGTCAATGAATGTATCAGTGAACGAACACAGTCCCCTCCGGGGCAAAGTGGATGAACGCGTCAATGAATGGACACAGTCCATTCATGGAATTGAGGCCCAGGAAATTCACATGAAACTGACCTAGGCATAGGAAATGGGGGCTCCACATTTAGTCCCAAGTGCAAAGTCAAGAAGACACCGAGGCACAGGTGACTCTTCAGCAGTTGTCCGGCCTTTTTGGCTATTGGAGCCTTGGGTGGGGGTTGGAGGTCCCCCTTTTTGCCAGTCATGGAACCTGCTGGTTCTTCAGCTGGCTGCCGCAGCACCCACACCACCAAGGAGGAGGCAGCAGGTCCACCAGCTCTGCTGAGCTGGCCAGGGCACCAAATGTCCTGCATCAATTCTCCCTCCCCAAGTAGAACTGCTGTCCTACTTCTCCCTGTCCAACCCCAACTGCTATTAGGGAAAAGGAGCAAAGACTCGATCTAATTGCTTCCTGCTGAATCAGGTGATGATAGAAGGGGGCAGTTAGGGTTTCTCCAGAGGGAGAGTGATACAGGGATTCATGGACTGGAACCATCTTTATTGCATGTGGCTTGATGGCATTTCTGGAAAACACAAATCTCATTAGTATAATCAGTAATAGGCAAAGGTAGAGCAGCATCAGGTCAGAAGCACTTATTCAGTGATGCTAAAAGAAAACCATATTAGGAATTTTTTTTGCTGTTTCCTGAATAATAACTTCAAACTTTCTTTTGGCTCACAAGTATAGGTGGTCTGTGGTTGGCTGTCTTCACTGTCTGCCTCTGTTGAAGATGGAGGGTTCCAACATTTTACTTGTGAATGATGTATGCAGGAATCAACTCCTATAACTTTAACAGCTGTAGAAGAAGACAAGATAACAGGAAAGGGGACTTCCCAAGTTGGGGTTAGGGAAGGTGAATTAGAGGGAAGAGTTTTGATCATGACTAGATCTCTAGGAGGAAAAAGTTCCTGTTCTAGTTGGTATGTCCCTCCCCAAAAGGGGAGCATCACTTTCAGGCATGATTATGGAGGCATGAGAGAACAGCAAGTCATTCCAATTGCAGCTTAAAGGCTGGGAGAAAAATTTACCAGCTTTCCAGACATCCCCTGTATAGTTATGGA
>CAUYON010036059.1:0-134924 GCA_963573935.1 Arctocebus calabarensis
AGGTGCCTGCAGTCCCAGCTACTTGGGAGGTGGAGGCAGGAGACTCGCTTGAGCCCAGGAATTGGAGGTTGCTGTGAACTGTGATGTCATAGCACTCTATCCAGGGTGAAGGCTTGAGGCTCTGTCTCAAAAAAAAAAAAATGTGAAATGAAGGCCTTTGAAAGGCTAGCATAGGCTTACCCCTTTCACCTTCACTGGACTGAGAACAGAGTAGGTGCTTATTCAATTGTATATAATTAAGTTAAAAAAGCAATTTAAAGATTGCCCTTCTTCTCAATTCCCCCTTTTAATAATCATAGTCACTTTCTTATGCCTGGCAATGCACTCACAGCCATTTTAAATTTAAGTTCATTGAACCATACAACTAAGAATGCTATAGCTACGACTTAGGATACTGGTGACAGGTTATGTGACAGTGGCTGGAAAACCACACTGGTAGGGAGCTAGTTTGTCTCTAGTTCATGGAAGGCAAGTCAGTGTACTCTACTGCGCCAACTCTGACAGCAAGTGCCTGAGATGGTGCTTTGATAAAGATGCTGTGGCTGCAGCAGGACTCTTGGGAAAAGAACATTATGATCAGTTGGTTATGCCTGGCATGGGTGCAGCAAAAGGGACTAGATGCCTACATGTTATGCATTTCTATTTTATACTACCTATATGTGAATTAGCTACACCAGAGGAAAAGCGGAAGAAGGGGAAAAATAACCAGTGATTTCCAGACAGGAAGGGAATAATCAAGTTATAAATGTTTCTCATTTAGTAGATTCACATTTTTAGTTCTCATCTACATCAAAAAATTTTTCATTTCCCTCTTGAGGAGCTTTCCCTGGTAGGAAGATTTTGGTAGCCATATTTTGGAGAAGTCTTATGAGAGTTTTATTTTTATTGCTAGAGGTTTTGCAGTAGCAGCATAAGGCATTTATAAAATTTTGTTCTTGCCATTGGAAAGTTTGATCATTTTGTCTATTAAATAAAACCTAAGCTTATACAGGTCCTCTTTTTCTCATTTTGTCATCTTGTCTATTGGTTACTTATAGAGGTGGGACACATAAAATAGCTTGCATTTCACTGTTCATCGACCATTCCCCATGTCACCAGGAGCATTGTTTAAATGTTAAACTTTGTGGATTATGCAAAAATAGGTACCTCAAGGAAATCTCACAAAACTCGTACTTTAATAATTAGAGATAACCCCTTTTAGGAGAAATGAAAAAGTGAATAATCTCACAAACATGGTTCCTAGAAGTATATGTTAAAGATCAAGTGATTTCTGATAGAGTAGACTTAAAATTGAATGGATTTTAAAAATTGTTTGTGGACAAGTCTAATGTTTTACTGATGGGTAAACTGAGACCCAGAGAAGTTAGCAATCTTTTGCCCTTAATGAGTTGGGTGAGCATCCCATTGGGATGGACTCTAGGCCTCTTGACACTTGATTTTATTACTGTCTCTTGAAGAGCTGTGTCAGAAATGAGATAATGTTGTATGTGCTGAGGATACTATCAGGCTTTTCCTGAGGCAAAGGCATGGATAGGTTGAGATAGAAAAACTAGGAAGGTTTAATCAGTGATGAAATGAGGTTAATTAGAATTACTTTTAAATTCATCAGAACTTCTCCATAGAGGAAGAGAGATCTTGAAAGAGACTGAAGGACAATTGAAAATCAAACACTTGACTAATGGAATCTTGAAGTCTGAATTCTAACAAATATAGTTAGTTGAATTATTACCTGAGAATTAGAATGTAGAAGTAAAAATAGGACAAACTTTGGAAATAAATATTAGTCAATAATAAACCAATGGGAAAAATTGCCCCAATCTTTGCTAGTAGGCAAGAGGCAACAAACCACTGTTGTGGACACTTTGGGGTCATAAGAAGTTTTTGTGGAAATTCAGAGAGGAAATCAAAGCATGCTTTGCTCTTTGAAGGGGAGCAGGAGAGCTTCTAAACCCCATAATCCATATTTGTGAGCAAACACGTGGTTCTCTGTTCTGGCAGTGGAGAGAGATACTCAGGTCCCTAAGTCCTGCTTTTCATCCTTCTTTTCTCCAAGTTCATGGGGATTCACTGCCCTTGCCCTTCCTGGCAATGAGAACTAGGTCTCATTAAGTTCTTTAAAACCTATACCTAGAAGGAAGGTGAGAAGAGCAGTAAATACCTCTTTTTCCCTATCCAATCATTTTATTAAAATGTGTTGGACCCCTGTGAAGTGCCAAGCATAACATTCCACAGTAACAGGGGCCTGGGTAGGACTTATAAGATGATGATGATGTTAATAATGAAAATGATCATGACCACAGCAATGATGATGATGATAATGAGAATAATCCCTATGATATTATTATCCCTAAGTACTCAATTAAGCATTTATAAATGTCGATCTCTATAACAAATCTATGAGACAGGCATTATTACCACCAGTATTGTACTGTATCTATACCTATGAAATGTTCAGCCAGTTCCTAGGGCTGAGCTTCAAATGCCCAAATGGACTATCACCAGTGTTATGTCGTAGACCCTTAGATTTTCAAATACAAAATCAGAATAATAATCCCCCCAGGGTGGAGTTTTCCATGGAGCTACATAGCAGATGTCAGGTCCTTACTGCTTCCTATATGGTTTCTCTTAACCTTTGGCGGCAAGATAAGTCCATAGGCACTTTTGTCAAGTAAAGATATCACTGCAGAGAAACCCTCCCAGCCCTAAACCCTACTCCTATTTCTAAAAATAGCTGCTGCGAGTTACAATCTCTGAAAAGAATCCCCAAAGTGTGTTGTTCAGGCTGGGGAAACCCTGGAAACCCCTTATTCCCACTTGTATTCAGTGAGAAACACCATTGATCAGGAGACTTACTTGGCCTGAGACAACTTTAACTTGTGGGAAGGGGTAGAGATTGCAGAACATCCACCACTATTATCTATTGAAGTAGATAATATAACTGGTGCATCTGAAGGCTGGGTCATCTAAAGAAACTTTGAATTGAAAGTAAGTTTTTAAGCCCCTGATGAAAGCCTGGGAAAGAGTAGAGATCAAATCTACCTCTTAATCCATTCTCAGTTGAAGTCAAGGAAGTATATTAGAGGTGAGTAAAGAAACACCTCTTTGTGCTAAGGAAGAATATATGTCCTGGTGGGTAGAGGAGAGAATTAAAAAGTGTAGACATGCATGCATATTTGTAAATATGTTTATGCTTCTTCTTGCAACAACTGTCAACAACTGTTTGCTGATGTGTCCTACAACTACTGATGACCTGATTATAACAGTACATTACTCAATTCTATGTGTATTGGATATACTGATGGTTTACTGGTTACAAAAATGTCAGCTTGGTTTATCACAGATCAATAACTCATTACATGCTCCAGAATATACAAAATCCAATATGAATCAACTTGCTGTCACATCCAGGATTTCAAACCTCACACCAATATGGGCTTTTGGTCATGTGACTCTTCATTTTTCCTTTCTATTTTGTTGGAAAAATAATAAATGTTATATTTCTTTCACATGAAAGTTGTGATGGTTGAAGGAAAAACATCAGATGACAATAAGAATTATGAACTTTATTTTAAAACACCTAATCTAAAGGCCGGATACAGTGGTTCACACCTATAATACTAGCACTCTGGGAGGCCAAAGTGGGTGGATTACTTGGGGTCAGGAGTTCAAGGCCAGCCTGAGTAAGAGCAAGATCCCATCTCTAAAAATAGCTGGGCATTGTGGCGGGTGCCTGTGGTCCCAGCTACTCAGGAGGCTGAGGCAAGTGAATCTCTTGAGCCTGAGTTTGAGGTTGCTGTGAGCTGTGATGCCAAGGCACTCTACCCAGGGCAACATAGTGAGACTCTGTCTCAAAAAAAAAGAGCTAAGCTATAAATGTGTGTGTGTGTGTGTGTGCATGTCACACTCATGCAGGCACATACAACACCTCCCTCTTTCCTAGGTAGAAGTGATCAGGGCTTCCACAATTCAAAGCTCAATCCAGAATGCCAATCTCTTCCAGCTGGTTTTAGCTAAGACCATCCTTGGCACTTTGTAAAGGACAGAAGACACTCATATTGTCTCCATCACGTATTAGGGCCTAAAATAGAGTTTCGTTGAAAAGATCATAATTTACATACCTAAGAGTCCAAGATTCTTAAAGGCAAGCGATAGTACATTACCTTTTTAAAAATTCTTTTCTGTATTTAAAAAACTAGGAATCAGGGTTGGCCTCGGTCTTACAAATCACCTTGGGTTCAAATAAATTTGATATACATTTGTACACAGATGAGGAATGTCATTAAGTGTACCCATAAAACAAGCATTAATCACCTAGTGGCCAGGCAATCTGCCTGTCTGTGGAACTCAGGTTTTAAACCCTGGGGGCATATGCCAGGCACAGTGCTGCTATTCAATGAGTAAATTATCTCCATCCATATTGACTTTAATTTTTGCCTAAGGCAATGCCCAGCTCACAAACCTGTGGTGTTGGGGCGCTCTGCTCTCCCTGGTACCAGCATACATCACTACCATTTCGGTAATTGTAACACGTACGCTAATTAGACACAGATGTATTTTAATTTCCAACCTTCTCTGCCGTGACTTTTCCTCTTTGACACTTTGATATAAAAATGATTCTGATTTAAGAAAAGCTGCCATATTCTTCCTGTGCCCTGCTGCAAAAAATAACTTGCAGTTGACTGGCCACAGCGGACACATGCGTTGATCTGTTCACAGCTGGGTTGTTTGTACTCATGGGAGCCTAGGAAAAATATTGCTATTTGTATCAGGTGAGTTAATACACAGCTCAAACGCAGGCCTGTAAACCTTGGCGTGAAGACTGATGGCCACAAGCAAAAGGCATAGGTTTCACTTAAGCAGGCCTCAAATTAGCAGGAGAAGGGCATATGAGGGGCATGGGGATGAGGCCTTTTCCTTGGAAGTTTATTTTGTAATTGTGATAGGAAAGGCAAGAAACTTTTTTCTAAATGTGTGGTTTGGTGGATTGGAGGTGGAGGGGCGGAGACTCAAGTTTTTAAATTGGGATCCTTAGGTTCTGAGATGTTCATGGACCAGACTGAGGCAGCCAACTGAGCCAGCCAACTCTCTGATATTAAATATCGAATTTTGTGCATACATACTTTTTGTGTGTGTGCAGAAGACCCATGGCTTTTCAGATTTTCTTTACCTTCCAACATGGAAAGTATCAATGTATTAGACCAATATTTCTCAAATGTGAACATGTGTAAGCCTAATTTGGAGGACTTGTTGAAATTCTGATTTTTGGACTCTACTCCAAGAGTTTGTGGTTCAGTAGCTTGGATGTGGGGCCCCGGAATCTACATTTCTAGCAAGTTCCCAGTTCTAATGGAGCTGGTCTGGAGCCCACGTGTTGACAACTACTTTATTAAACTCATGCAAGGGGTTCCAAACGGATCTGTACAGTAGAATCACCTGGAGAGCTTTGGAAACTATCAGATTCTAGGCTCTGTTCCCAGAAATTTTAATTTAATTGATGTGGGGTGCTCAGGCTTTCACATTTTTGCAAAACTTTCCAGGTGATTCTAATAATGCAGTCAGGCTTGAGAGTCACTGCCTTAGAGGCTAGGAGGTACCATCGTGATACTAGGGTAGGGGAATGGATTAGAACTGAAGACCCCTTTCACTTTCACTTATTTACCCCCTAATCTCCCTTCCACCTTAGATCATAAACAATTGTATTATTTGGCTAGGGCTGGTGTGACAAAACCACAGAGTGGGTGGCTTCAGCTACAGAAACGTACTGTCTCTGAGAGTTTCGAGGGGAGGGGTTCGCTCCAGGCCTCGCCCTTGCCTTGTAGCTGGTGGTCTTTTCCCTGTGTCTGTTCACAGTGTCTTCCCCTGTGTGTGTCAATTTCTTTCCTTTATATGAACAACACTGGTACTGGACTTGGGATCACCCTAAGGTCCTCACTTTAAACTGAAGACCTCTGTAAAGACTATCTCCCAAGTAAGGTCACTTTCTGAGGTACTGATAGTTAGGACTTCAACGTATCGATTTTTATGGAAGGAGAAGCATGTTTCAACCTTTAACACTAAAATTGCTCTTTCTAAAACTGAGACTATCTGAAGATGGCAGAGAAATGCCCTCTATTTCTTTTTGCAGATTCAAATCAAAACCTTTCCTAATCACAGAAAATCAATTTTTTGCAACCACTTTTCAGCCTATATTATAGACTCCAAACTTTTCACATGATGCTTTTGAGGCAGAGCTGCCCGACACCAGAATAAGGACCTAGGGTCATTGCTACACAACTAGAACATAGAATGTCATCGGTGTACATTATGGAGGGCTCATCCGGGTGGCACCATGTGCCATGTCTGCAAACAGACCCCAAGAAGCACTGAACATCCTTTTCAGTTTACCCAGCCAAGAATTCTCCACCAGGTTTACATGACTGTGCTTTGAGCATTGGAGAATCAGGTATAATGTGTTTTTAATGTAACGTGACAATATTTAAGGTGCCAGACAACCTTGTTTTCACAGCTTAACTCTCTGTGCTGAAGGATGCTATGTTTGCAACATGCTTGGGGATTTTTTTTAAGCAGAGCGAATTGTGCAATCAGGAAGTGGACCTTAGCAGGAGCGTTAACGAGGTCGGCAGAACATAGCTGGCATGGAAGATGTGGGAACGCAAAGACAGAAAGCGGGTGCACGTTCAATATTCTGATATGTTCACTATGGAGGAACAAAACCTCTGCAGAATAAAATACACCTTCTCCTACAAACAGAATTCAGGTAAGGGCTGAGGTAAGGGAAGGCACATTTCGAACACTCCCAGTGACTTGCAGCAATGTCTGACACTGAGCAGAAGTCTAGGTGGTGATTAGCTAAGGAAAAATATGCAAATACACCTTCTGAATAGTTCTGGCGATTAAGTCCAAGTAGCTTTTAAATTATTCACTGTGCCTGGCCACTGTGGCCATCTTCCACATATCCTAAGTTCCTTCCCATTTGGGGGTCTCTGCCTTGGCTGTTCCCCTACTAGAAATGCTTTTCCTCTGGCCTTTTGCCTAGAGTAATTTTTGCCATTCTTTGCATTTCATTGTAAATGTCACCTCTTGAGTGAAGTTTTCTTCTACTACTCTAAATATGTTCCCTCTCCCATTTTGCCTTTATAAGCATTTAATATTTCATGTCTTCTCCACTTGTTTGTTTTTCTTCTACTAGAATGTAAGTTCTATGAAGGCAGGGACTATAGAACCTGCACGTGGCATATAATAGGTACTCAATACAGATTGTTATAAACGAATGAATAAAAGAACAATTTATAAATATGGACAGCTGGTCAGGCATGTTCCATTAGGTTTGGTTAATACTGTTCATTAAGTACCTACTATGGCTCTGGCCTTATGTGGGGACCTTGTATTTATAGTCTGTAATATTCAAATATAGTCTGTAATATTCAAATCTGTGAGATAGAAACTATTATCACTATTTTGCTGAAGTGAGGGTTAATGACTTGTCCAACACCACAAGAATATGCCTCAGTTTGGGGCTGTCTGTGTTGCTGACCTCTGATTCAAATCTAGGACAATCTAACTCATATTATCATTGTATCATGAGAGTACCAGTTGTCCCTTGGGTCCCTGTGGTCCCCTGTGACTACAGTGACAGAGATGGAGGAAGTATTTAGACTGCCTACCATCTTCATTGGCTATAGATGCACAGCAGAAAGGACGTGCTTTGGCTTCCTGCCTCACCTTCTTTCCAAGCACCTAGAGGGACACAGCAATTACTGTGATGGGTTCCACAAGCCTTAAGGTATCGTCCTGGAACTCTAGCTTTCAGAAATCATGATTTCAAAGGGAGAAAACAGTAACTTTACAGTGGAGAAACCTGGAAGATACAGCTCTAACTAAGTGCTCAAAGTTGACATCATGAATAATGAGATATATGGATATCAAGCCTCCTAGAAGATACTCTGAGACGGGCTCAGGATCGCTTCTTTAGTATTCCTGACAAAAATGCATGACTATATTTTAACCATGAAATAACACAGATAACCCCCAATTGAGGCATATTCTAAAAAATAACTAGCTCATAGTCTTCCAAGGTGTTACGGTCACAAGGAACAGTCCCAGATTGGAGGAGACTAAGGAGACATGAAACTAAATGCAAGGTTTAGATTACTCTTCTACAGTCCATGTAAAATCTTAACATCGGGGGAAGTTGAGCAAAGGGTATCATGTAACTCTGTGTATATTTTTTGTAACTTTTTTTTTGTGGGGGTGGTTGTTGAGACAGAGTTTCACCCTATGCCCTGAGCAGAGTGCAATGGCATCATAGCTCACTGCAACCTCAGACTCGCGCTGTGGGCATCCCGCTGCCTCAGCCTCCAGAAGCTGCTGGGATTACAGATTCTTGCCCAGGCACCCAGCTGGGTTTTCTTTTTTTTTTCTTTATTGTTAGGAGTCAGGGTCTCAATCTCGTTCAGGCAAGTCTCGAACTCCTAAGCTCAAGCAATTCTCCCTCCTCAGCCTCCCACCCTGCTAAGATTACAGGTGTGAGCCACTGCGCCTGACTTTATAACTTTTTAAAATTTAAAATTATTATGAATGAAATGTTAAAAAGTAGCATGGTTTCTCCAAAATATGATTCCAAGCTCATAAAACTAAAACAAAAACTTACCAAGGGCGTTTAGAACAAAGCTTGCTTGCAAAGTTGGGAACTCTGGACAAGTTTGTGCCACTGGGAACGACCTTGTGGTGCCAAACGTCGTTATGCAGATTCTGAAGATACAAGGTGGAAATGCTTGTCATTATTTTGTCTCTCAGAGCAGGAATTAAGAAAAACACTGTGAAGTCCTCAAGATATCTGCATTCACACATAGGACAGAAACAGACAATCTCTGAATCCTCTTGCTCCGCTATTTCTAAACATGTTCTTGAAAACATGAGGAATTCCTTGTGGACAACGTCTCAAATCAAGAAAGGAAGTGGATGCTAATTGCCTATTTAATAACTATAAACTCTCTTAATATTTGTAGTTTCTTTTTTCTTCATCTACCGTGAAAGGCCAAGTCAGCTATTATCCCTTCCTTGTCTTCACCATACACCTGAAATAGACTAGGAAAAAGTTCATAATAATGTAATTAGATCTGGATACAAAATGACCTCCCAAAACCTAGAGGGATTCAGCTATGTTGTAAGGCCTTGACCTTTCCAGTAGATGCAGCATGCTTCCTCTTGCAACTGGCCTATCGCTTCATAAACAGGCAGAGGGTCATGTCTGCAGATGGACATCGCAGGGTATATTGATGGAGTAGACAGAGTCTCTGTCTGTGTGGCAGGAGCATTCTCCTTCCTAGACAAATATAGGCAGGTGGCCATGGAGGTGTTTTTAAATAGCAGAACCAGGCAACATTTTGCTCTAAATCCCTGCCTTTCTCCCTGTAGCAAAATCTCTTGCTGCCCAGGAAACCCCTGAGGAGCTGCGAATAGGAAAGAGATGATGATGAGCAAATTCATGCATAGTGAAAAGCTGTGTGGCCTGGCAGGCTCCCTTCCTCAGACTGCTGCAGGAGCCAAGGCTCTGAGATGAGGCCTGCCAAGAAGGTGGGGATGGAGCAAGGGCCTTCCTCTGAAATACACAGTCCTTCTCATTTGCTGCGTACCTGCAGGAAGGGACAAGGCCAGGGAAGTCAGGATTCTCAGTGGCCAAGTCTCCCCACTTGCTGAAGCCTTTAGCTTTACTGGGGCTCTTTGTAAAGGCTCTGAAGGGGTTGGGCATGGAGCTCACACCTGTAATCCAAGCATTTTGGGAGGGCAAGGTGGGAGGATCACTGGAAGTCAGGAGTTTGAAATTAGCCTGGGCAAAACCCCCAATTAAAACAATTAGTTGGGCCTGGTGGCACACACCTGTAGCCCCAGCTACTTGTGAGGCTGAGGTGGGAGATTGCTTGAGCCCAGGCATTCAAGGCTGCAGTGAGCTATGATTGAGCCACTGCACTCCAGCCTGGGCAAAAGAATGAGAACCTGTCTCTTTAGCAACAACAAAAGGTTCTAAAGAGAGGCAAGGCCCTTCCTCCTTATACCCAATGTTCAGGGTAAAACTTTCCACTATGATATTATGGAAAAGATGCTGGCAAAGGCAACACAGGGGTCTGCTTATTTTCTGCTTTTTTGTATCACCTTGGATCCAGAGTTGCCTTTATAATACCAGGATCCATACCCTAAGAAACAATTGCCTCAGCCTGAAAAGATTCTCTTGGAGTTGCCGTCGGATTGATATAATTTTTATATATGCTCATCCATGAAGGAGCCCAACCAATTTTTACCATGAAATTCAGTGACATGCTGTCCAAGGCTGCCTTCCTAAGGAAACTTCTAGGATTTCAGCCTTTTCTGAAGAGGGCATTAAAACCTAGGGATATTCCCATCATCCATATAAAAATGAAATTCAAAGACATGACTAAAACTGGAAGGGTGCATTTTAAAAGTCTGAATATAAGTGTACTGTTGACCATGAAGAAAGCAAACATATCAGTGATACGTTTTTCAGTGTAAAGTCTCAGCTGAGATGTGCTTTGAGCCACGGGCAGGGCATCGCTGCATAATCCATTCCCCCGCCTCTGCCTCCCAGGCCTCCTTTTCCTGGGTGCATCTGTGAGGAATATTAATTCGATTATACTTGTAATGATTCAAAATCGCTTATCCGTGATTCAAAATTAATTTACACTGTCTTTGCCAGTTTGCACAATGAGCCATGACTCATTTCCTTTGCCTCCCCGGAAGCCCTCATTTTTTTTTTTTTTGTTTTACAGTCCTTTCTTACAATCCAGATAGACATGTGATAAATTTACATAATTGAAGTGTATTGGTTAAATGTGTGTAGAAACTGTAGGGACTTTAGCAAACATGTTGTCAATCTTTCATCTTTCAGTGAGGAAACAAATGGGGGGACCTAGAATTTGGTGTGGTTGCCAAGTTACACTGTGAAATGGTAGGCTCAGAATTGGAAACCAAGTCCTCTTCTAGGCAGTGCAGTGGAATTATGTTGCCTCACCGATGTCCCTTTCTCCTCCCAGCCAGGGTGAATCACAGAGGCTCAAGGATGGACAGTACATCCAAGGTGTGTTAACCTCCCCATCTCATCATACTCTCTACAAACTCTTTAACAGGTCTCATTGTACTCTCTACAAACTCTTTAACAGATCTTCCCCTGGCTGATGCTTACCTACCCCCATGATTAGAAAGATACTACATCCACGACTTTCGTAATAAATGTTGAATAAATGAACACAAAATAATTTTAATATAGCTACTGTGTGGCTGCCTTTTAATATTTGAAGAAGAGCTATCTTTTATTTAGAACATTCATGCCTGCTTTGGTAGGTTCTACCTAGGTTTTAGACTCTTCTTTCCTGGACTCTCTCTCTCTCTTCTGAACCTGCTTTTAGGACTGTGCCCAATAGTTAATATGATATTTAGCATGATCTGTATTAGCAGCTCCAAGGACAAGAGGATTATCCACAATCTTAATTTAAAGGCAAATAATTGCTTTAAAACACATTATTATCACTATACCATGTTGATAGTCGTATCAAATTGATGACTCGAAGAACTCAGTGTATGAATTCAAGTCCTGTTTTCAATGTTCTATTTCTAATTCTTTGGTCTCATTTACTCCCATGGCTTTAGTTATTCCATATATGTTGAGTCTCGATTATATATCTCCTCATTTCCATTGTAGCTTGCGGTATTTTCAGATGACCCCAGGGAGAAAGCACAACATGGGAAAGGAGGGATACAAGAAACGCACACCTCCTTCCAAGAGTGTAGACCACATTTGCGAGTTCCAGATTCTCACGTTCAACTGTATCTTGGTCACATGTATATGGATAGGCCAAGGCAACATCAAATTCTACATGCTCTAAATTTTAGCCATTATCTTCTCTCTTTAAACTACTGTTTCTTTAATATTCTCATCTCATGGATAGGACCATTGTATAATGCAATACTCAAGTCAGAACTTTTGGTACCATCCATAAGTCTTCTCCACATCGTCCCATCTCATATCCACTAACCCAGCACATCCTTTGCTTCTGCCTCACCACTTCCTTCTCCACTATTTCTTCCCCTTCCTTCTCCTCTGCCTCTTTCTTGTGGTTTCCACAGTAAGTTTTCTTATGTCATCAGTATTTAACAGTGAGTCATATCGAATTCATAGAGCAAATACTTTTAAATCAGTTCATGAATGAATGAATAAATAAATGGCGTACCACTTTTTTTCTTTCAAAATTAATAAATATTGAATAATTGAAAATGATAATCCTATGGTTAATCTGTTCATTCATACACATTTTTCAAAAGGAGAATTCTCATATTAAAATGTCTTAAAGTTTGCATTTGACTTTCGATTATTATTGGGCAACTGCAGGCATAGTAACCTTAGACAGGCTATGTGTTCAACAGGTAGCTATTCAGCCGCCACTGTGTGCCAGGCATTATGATAGACTTAGGAAGGAGCAGTGAACCACACAGTCAAACATTCTGATTTCATGGAGCTTGCAATCTATATCATGGCTCTGTGCTAGAGACTAATTGTAAAATAGGTATAATCCCTATTTCAACTTGCTTTAAAGGATAAAATGGGAAATATATAAAACCTGGCCAGTTGTATATCTTGATTAGTATACATATCTTGAAGGTTACATATAATTTTTATAGATACATAATCTCCAGAATTTTAAAATAGAACTCACTGAGGACAACGTGTACTCAATAAATGTTAATTGTCATTATTGGTTTGTTTTTTTTTTTAAGTGATTGTCATTGTTGACAAAGTAGGCTGTGGAAGATTCAATAAAACTGCACTGCAGTGTCTATGTGAAGCTAATGTAAGCATGACCACCCTTTTTAGTGTAGGCCGTGTTTGATGTGGCCTTAGGAAGGCATCAGCATCTTTCATGGAGAGTGGAACGGGGCCTATCATGCTTTTCTTTCTTCCAAATCTCCTTAGATGTGAAGACCACTGAGTCTGCCATCCCCATGATGAATCCACATCAACTGACACAAAACGTAATTCGTCCCTTTAAAGAATCTTGCCTGTTTATTATCTGTCTTGAGCAGCTCTTGGATTTTGCTATAACTAGGTATTAAACTTGATGAGGCTCACTAAATGCATGTTGATAGAAAAAAAAAGTAGCATTAGTTACACATTAGGAAATCTGAACTCACTGAGGGCACAATGCATTTTCTTTGTGCTGTCTGTATTTTACTCAGCTATGGTCTTGATACCTGGACCCAAAAGAAAGAAGAATCATTCATGCACTAGTAAAGCCAAACTAATACTAGTAATATTTAAATAACTATTTTGTGTGCATGATGTAGGATGTTGGTTGTGAAAACAGAATATATATTAAAATACTAATTAAATAAAATTTAAAAATTTTTAAAAATACAAATGAATGTATAAGGTTGAGTTTTTTCCTGAAAAAAAAAATGCAGATAAGATACAAAACTAAACTTGCATCACATTCAAGTAAAATCACAGATATAAAACATTAAAAAGTGCCCCTTTTCCAGTGCAGAGTTTATAATCTGATGCAAATTTAAGGATTTTGAGATTTTCATAAGCTACTAGGTTTCCTGTCTTCGGAACTTGGGTATCAGTTCTTTCAGGTGGAAATCTTGACATAAAAATATGTGCACAGACTAATCATTTCTGCTCACGGTCTGCTTGTTTAGAATCGCAGCGCTGCCATTGGAATTAAACCTGAGCATGTTTGTGGTGTTCAGGAAACCAATCAACAGCTTTTCTACACCTAGCCTCAGGGACGAACATGCTCTCTTGCTGGGAGATCTGTCCCTCTTCTCTCAAATGGTGTTTGTGTGACGTTCAGGGTTTCCATCGTCATCTCTATCAGTGGACGTTTATGAGAAGAGTTTTATATACTGCTCAGGTGAAATGAACTCATATCAAAAATGGATTTAGTTATAAATTTCACTGGGATATTATTACTTGGCAGAGTTGTGTTATTCTCAGAGTGACAGCACCAAATGGTTTTCAGTAATTTAACTGGTCTTTTACTTGTGGACTAGTATGGCAAAGCCATCCTGGTAAAGAACCATCTAAGATTTGGTATGTAGGGTGGATAAAGCAAGTCCTGGAAATGGGGAATTGAGGGAAGCCGGGCACCGATGTCACTCATTTTTACATATTTTCTTTTGTGATTTGAAGACGTAAGCTCCTGGTGTGATGTGAGTATCGTAAATGTAAATGATGCAAAAGTAGCACTGTTTGGGGCAGGCTGTAGCACCTTTGCTGCTGACATAATAACTGGTTCAGAAGAGACCCAAGGCCTAAATTTACCCTGTAGGGGTTTTATATGTCCCCTAAATCAGGCCTTACTCACTGACATTTAGTAAGATTAATGTTGCAGAGCTGAAACTTGGCTTTTATAAAAATTGAATATTATTTGAAACATTAGGTCATTGAACCTAAGAGCTTTTTCGCTGAGTGTAATTTTTATGATCAAATACTTTTATTACCGATAATACTTGAGAAATTCTGCCAACACCAACCACATGTCCATGATGGTATCTTCTTCAGGTGGAAATATACCAATACAATTATGATAACAATAATAAATCCACCATTCATTTTAGAATGTTTTACAATTAATCATTTCATTTGAACCTCTTCACCACTGTATAGAAGACTTCGCCGTCTGAGGACTGGAGAGGTCAAGTCTCATGTCCACCATCATGCAGTAATTGACTATCCAAGGTGGGCATGAAGCAGACATTCATTCATCCATTTATTTATTCATTTAATTTTTTCTTGTTATAATTATCACATATTATGAGATCTACCCTCATAATAGATTTTTATGAGTATAGTACAGTATTGTTAACTATAAGTACCATGTTGCACAGTAGATCTCCAGAACTTTTTCATCTTGTATGACTGAAATTCTTTCCCTCCTCACATTCTATTCCTCCTAGCCTTTGGCAACCACTATTCTACATTCTGCTTCTATGAATTTGGCTACTTTTATAACTCATATAAGTGATATTATGCAGTATTTGTCCTTCTGCCACAGGCTTAGTTCACTTAGCTTAATCTCCCCAAGGCTCATTCATGTTTTAGGATATGAGAAGATTTCTTTCTTTTCATGCAGAAATAATATTCCTTTGTGTATATATGTATACACACACATACACTATTTTGTTTTTCCACTCCTATTTTCATGTCTATTTAGTTTGTTTGCACCTCTTGGCTATTCTGAATAATACCGCAGTGAATATAGGAGTGAAAGTATCTCATTGGCATACTGACTTCAATTCCTTTGGATAAATGCTCAGAAAGGGAATTGCTGAATTATATGGTAGCTCTACTTCTAATTTTCTTCATGAGGAACATCAAGACTGGTTTCTATACTGGCTGTATCATTCCACATCCCAACAATGCAGAAAGGTTTCAATTTCTCTAAGTCATTGAAACATTCGTTATTTTTCATTGTTTTGATAATGTACAGCCTAATAGATATGTAGTGAGATCTCATTGTGGTTTTGGTTAGCATTTCTCTGATGATTAGTGACACTGACCATCTTTTCTATATCTGCTGTGCATTTGTGTGTCTTTTTTGAAGAAATGTCTATTCAGGTCCTTTTCCCATTTTTCAATAAGGTTATTTATTATTTTGTTATTGAGTTGTATGAGCTCCTTATATATTTTGGATACTAACTCCTTATCAGATATTATGTTTGCAAATTTTTCTCTCTCTATTATGCCATCTAGTAACTGCTTACATGGAGCAATAGGCAAGGCTTTACCTTGTCAACAAATATCTGACTTTCTGATGTGTCCAAGTTTCTACATTTATGTCATCAGCCTCATTTCTTCAAGGGTAAGGGCAAAAAGTCTTTTGAATGCATGCATGTTATCTGAAAATGGCAATGCATTGACCAGTTAGGGCCCATGCTCTTGTATAAAAATGAATTTGTTGATCAAGTTTCCATCCTGTTCTTTGGTTCAGAGTAGAATTTGAAAATGAAGTAACACTATAAATGTCTTGTGAGTTAGGAATGTCAAGCCAGTTGAAGAGAACCAGTTATGTCTAGGAGGACAGAGGACAGGCTTTGTGGTATGGGGGTGGATGCTGGGGTGAGGAGCGTCTGAATTGTAAGAAATGTAATAGTATAAAGAATAATATGATGATTCTGGACATATGCTAGGTGTTGCTACCGGCGGATGATGAAAAGGTCAGAGGCAATTTATTTGCCCTTTTGTTCTGATGACAGGAAGCTGCTTTTCAAAACCTTAACTCACAGAGCACAGGGCCTGTTCACGCTGTGCTGTGGGGAGGTCAGATATATGTCCAGCCATTTCATGAGGGAGCTGCATCTTTAGGTCCTACTCAGATGCCTGGGGAAGTTCCACGATGTGAAATATCTGGTGATTCTCAGACATTACCCTCTGGCACAGAGTTCCAAGCTGGATTCTGTCAAGTGATATGTTAGAGCCCACTTCTGCTATTTAACAGCTTGGAAACAGAAGACAATCTGGGTAGCCATTCTGGCAAATCACTTCAACCAACTGGATCTCCAGCTTTCTCCTCTGTGGAAACCAGGATTGGCAAGAAGACCAAAAAGCCAATGACTAGGAAAATGCTTTTGATGTGCAGAATGTTATGGCCATATTATTTGTGACTATTATAATTGTTTTTTCATCAAGTGTCTCAACATCCTGCAAAATTTCCCAGGGGGAAATCTACTTTAACTTGTATTAGTTTAAATATAAAATGTACACTGTGAAGCACTTTGGGAAGGAAGCAGACAGGAAGCTGTGAACAAGTATCAAAGTAATGCTTGTCTGGCCAAGTTGGGAGCGAGCAGGAGAAGGGACCCAGGGCTGCTGAGCAGCCAGAGTGGAGGCCCGGGGAAACCAGGCTTCCCTAACTTCTTCCCAGTGTCATGTGAAAGACTCAACTGGAAGAGTGAAAGAACCAAGGCCTTGTTATATTTTTCATCTTTCTCAGCCTGAAAATATGTGTAGATGGCTATACCATGATTTTGAATTTCAGAGTCATCTTTATCACCATTTAATTCAATCTTTTTATATTCTACGTAGACAATTGCCTAATTGCCACATGAGGGCCCTTAACTCCCCACAGGCACACAGCCCCAAGGGGCAAAGCTTGGCCTAGATCTGGGTCTTCTGATTCTTAATTCAACATTTCATGTCAATTGAATTTACAGCGTAATAAAATATGTATAACGTAGAAGTTAGTCTAAGCACTTATTTGCAGTAGCAAATGTAAGTTAATTCTATGTGTATGAATACACAGTTTCAAACATCAGACAGGTTTTTAATATCGAATTCTCATTTTTAAAGAGTCTAAATGTGAGCATGAGTTGTGATCTTCTCAAATGACAGGAGTTCATGAAGATTTGAAAACATCCCACGAACAGTTGACTTTTGGAGTCAGATATCCTGGTTTTACTCCAATTCTAACACGGAGTAGCCTCATGAGTTTGAGACCTTAATTTCATGTCCCTTACCTCAGTTTACCCACCTGAAAATGGTGCTAATAACAGCAACTATACCATAATAACATTGTTATGAGTATCAAATAAGATATGATATAAATGATATATAAAAATTAAGCAAAGTAAATACATACCTATAAAATATTATATATCAAGTGCCTACCACAGAGGCCAACACATAGAAAGGATTCAGTGAATCTTAGACATTAGAATAATACTTATGACTGAAAGAAAAGAGAACAGATGCTGGGGATAAGCTTAGGACTAGAAATCTGTACTTTGCCACTCCGTCCACACGTTTCTGCTTACTAGCTAGGTGTTCTTTGGCAAATCTCTTGACTTAGAAGGGTCTCATTTCCTTCAGTTATCAAATGTGGACACTAGTATTTAGAAGTCTCACATATGGTTGATGCCAGGTTCAAATGAAATACAAGTGATTTAGAAAATATTCTCTGGGGCGGCGCCTGTGGCTCAGCGAGTAGGGCGCCGGCTCCATATGCCAAAGGTGGCGGGTTCAAACCCAGCCTTGGCCGAGCTGCAAAACAAAAAAATAGCCGGGCATTGTGGCGGGTGCCTGTAGTCCCAGCTACTCGGGAGGCTGAGGCAAGAGTTGGAGGTTGCTGTGAGCTGTGTGATGCCACAGCACTCTACGGAGGGTGATAAAAAAAAAAAAAAAAAAAGAAAATATTCTCTGATATATCAAATATGCATAAGAAAGTACTGAAGGAGGAAGGAAGAAAAGAAGGAAAGAAGGAAGGAAGGAAGGAAGGAAATAAGGAAAGTAAGAGAGTGGAAGGAAATTAAATCATTTGAAAATCATAAAGCATTTTTTTAGCTGTCAGGAGTAGGAGCTCTCCTACTTTCTTGTTGAGAAGTAGAAAGCTTTACCTTTTTGCTACAGTTCAGCCATTGACTCATTGTTTGATGCTGGGAAAATAATTTAATCTCTAGATGACTATCTCAGTGGGTGTATATAATTTGTACTCTTCTGCCCAGAGTCACTGCATTGGATAAGATGACCTTGAGGTCCCCTTCAACTCTAATTTTCTATGATAAAATTATTTTCTCTGTGCCAGTGGTGCCTCTCCAATAAAAAGAAAATAGTAAAACCGTAGGCTAGTGAATGCGTCAAATGCTCTGAGACTTGCAGGAGAAAGTTAATGTTCCCAGGGTGGTTCTTATTGAGAAAGGACACTCCTCATTTTCACACTCCGTTTTTCTATTGAGGCTTTTAATTTAGTGGAATTATAAAGCTTCTTTGCTGCTCTACAGCTTTGAAACATGGGTGTGCTTTTGTGAAAAGTCTTTAATCATCTAATTTCTTACATTCTCTGTTTAAGAGCTACATCATAAGAAGTGCTAGCAATTTAAGCTTTTTACTTTCATACGATAACAACTTCCTGGTTTTCAAGACCTGGAGTTAGGTAGTTACAGATATCATTGTTCACAATGACACAAATGAATTTTTTTTCTTTTTTTTGACATGAAGAAACTGTAAAAGTACCTTGTTAAATTCTGTTATTTAATAATAGGAAATCCTGGGGCTCAGAGAGGGAAAGTACGTAAAACAAGGTCACACAGGAATGGACCACAGAACTCCTGGTTCTTAATAACTATGGCAAACTGTCTTTTTCAAAGACATGCTTGTCTGTAATGTGATTTTTGCCACTCTCTTCTTAAGAGATAGAGGTTAATTCCTCTTCTTTTGAATGTGGTAAAGTGACACTGGGAAATTGCAAGGCTAGCTCATGAAGGACCCAGTAGCTTTGGCTTGGGCCTGGTTGGATGTTCTCTCTTGGAACTCAGCTCTAGGACTGTGAGAAGCTCAAAACACATGGCAAAGCCATAGCAGCACCTACTCCAACCAACAGAGGGGATTTTTGTGGATGTGCAGCTCAGTGGAAACTTCAGAAAACTCCATGAGACACCCTAGGAGAGGGCTCCCCGCCTGGGTCCATCATATTCCAAAGAAGAATAAATACTTCTTTCAAGACATACATGTTGGGATAATTGGTTTTATAGCAACAGGCGAACTTAACAGTACCCTATCCTTCTTTGGCTCTCAAATTCCACACTATTTGTTTTTTGAGTAATCTATGTAAGATTAGCAGAAAAATGTAATTAATGCCCTGAGCTAAATTTTTGTGCAGATTTGAAAGTGAGAGCCGCTAATTTGAGATTGTCTGGAGGAACAATTTAATGTGAGGAATCCTAAAACTGCACAAATTGTAACTTTCCATCTTACTGCACGTATGGAAAGCCTTCTTTGTGGCTAGAAACACACATGTGATGGTGACCAATGAAGTATAAGCAGACATGTATACGATTTCCCAAATGGTGGCTTAGAGCAGCTGAGTTAGAAAGAGGCAAGACCTTTTTGTCTACTTCACTTTCTTTCTCCTTTTGTCCTAGGACTAGGCATGGTGGGTGGAGCTCAGGCTTGAGCTTGGACAATGAGGTAATCTTGGGGATAGAAGCTGCATAAGGTGGGAGTCTCACCTGGAAAACAAAACTGCGCCTTACAGCTAACACTGACTGAATTTAAAGCAGGGCTTGATTACATAAGGTATTGAAATTGCTGAGAAGCAGAACTGAATAGTGAGAAAACCTAGAGATTAGCAGGAGTAGCCACTACCAGTGATGAGGTGGAAGGCAAAGGAAAGAGTTGCTGGAGTCTAGAGTCCAGATTCTCCCAAAGAAGCTGTGGACCTGGCCTCTGGCCTGCAGGAGCTGGAGTCCCAAAGACATGAGTGCTGCCAGGAGTCAGCCCAAGGTAGAAAGGCTTCCTTCTGTGCACCAATCTCCAGCCAGTGCCCCCTCTTGGCTCAACTCAGCAGGAAACCCATGAACTCAGGAACCAGGGAAATATAAGCTCCAGGGGCCAGCATCCCTGTAGTACAAGGTATATCTGGGAAAAGAGTGGGAATGGCTCTGAGGTCAGAGAAGCCCAGATCCATCATGGAAGACGGTGCTGGGTGATGAAACAGAAAATAGAGGGAGGGAGGCTGAGCCTGGTGGTCATGGCATTGCCATACACACACAAAGAAAAACAGCGATCTTCCCTAAGTTGTCATTCTTTCTGATTTTTTTTCCCTTAAGAAGGGCAAAACACAATACTAACCGACATTGATGTCAAACACCTCTTAGGAAGGGCATATGAGTTTGCTAAAGCTGCCATAATGAAATGCTGCAGAATGGATTGCGTCAACAACAGAAATTTATTTTCTCATGTTTCTGGAGGCTAGAAGGCCAAGATGGAGGGTTTCTGCTGCAGTCTCCCTCCTGGCCCTGCAGACGGCCCCCTTCTTGCTCTGTCCTCATATGGCCTTTCTTCTGCGCATGCATTCCTGGTGTCTCTCTGCCTGTCCAGATTTCCTCTTTATGTGAAGTCACCAGTCTGACTGGATTAGAGCCTGCCCTTACCGCCTCATCTTAACCTATTATTGCCTTAAAGACCCTATTTCAAAATATGATCAGATTCTGATGTATTAGGCATTAGGGCCTCAACATATGAATTTGAGGGGAACACAGTTCTACTCCTAACAGGGGACTAGAAAAAGAATCCAACAATTGGAAAACTAAATAAACCTAAATTATGTGTGCTAACTAGGAAATAATTGTGTTGATAATACCCAAGAGCCAGTAATCTAAGAAATGTTATTATGTGGCTTTAAAATGCTACGGTCACTCCCTGATTAGCCACGTCCTAATCCTGCCGTGCACCCCACATCGCTGGAGGCTGACATGGAACTTCGTCTGTCTTACCTGCTTGTGCATTATTTTCCATTAGTTTCCACTCAGATCCCTGAGCCAGGAGGTCTTCCAGGAGACCGAGGGTCCGGCAGGTGCTAATTATTCTCTTACCGCTCTGCTAACAGGAATTCCCACTTCCGCTGGGGACCCTTCCCGCAGATGCACAGTGAATCCACAATAAAGGGGCAGCTGCAGAACAGCGTCCCTCCCGCGGTCTACTCCTATAATTAGCTCCACCTTAATCCTCCTGTGCACAGTTCTTTCTGAGACTACAGAAGCCCCAGCCCCGTGCAGCTCCCATCCCTTCCCCCGAAGCTTGCTTTTGGCGGCACAGTGCTGTTTCTAGGGATGTACTTTAGCATTTCGGTTTCAAAGGCAAAGTCTCAGAAGTGAGCCTGAGTGGTGAGAAATAGAACCCTCGGCTTTCCAACGGCAGGGCCGACAGACAGAGCCAGACGAAGCAGAAGTGGTCAGAGTGTCAGCAAAGGAGGCAAAGCAGGCCCAGGAAGCAGTCATTTCAACTTCTCCTCTTATCAAAGAATGGCTTAGTGATGATGTTTTTGACATGAATCAAGCTTCCTCAAGACCATACTTTATTCCAGGTGAATTTGAAGGGTCTACAATGGCCCCCGTGAGGGCCGATGACCATGATGGTGGTGGAGGAGGAATCGGACAGTTTTTCCACAGTCTACTTCTTTCCTCCACCCTGCCTTGCCACTCACCTTTCTTACAGGAGAGAAAGCCACAGTTGATGACATTTCAGAATTTGAAAATTATCCTAAAACTGAACTTTGAAACAGACACTCTTCTTATTTGGAAATGCTTCTCCTACCAACAGCATATTTTCCTGACTTCACTTTCAGTGGGGTCAGACCAATCGGTGTCTAGGGCACTTGACCCAGGACAGGGTCCTGCGGGCCAGTGCTGGTTTTGTGTTGAGGTGGGGCTGTCCCAGGGGCTGCACCGTGTCAAGGGAGATCTACAGTGTCTGGGGACAATGTTAGATGAAACTGCCAAAAGCAGGGGCTGCAGAGACTGAAGCAGATAAGAGACAATGAGATAAGAAGCAGAAGTGTCCTGGAAGAAAAACTACCTGGAGAAAGCACTGTCCAGAGGACAGCCCAAGGACTTCTCCTGAGGACCGGGGCATAGCATTACCCCTCCACATAGATCTTCTTGTACATGCCTGGAAGTTTTCCTATGGGGAAAAGGGCACTTCCAACTGACATCAGGCTAGTCTGAAAACTTAACTCCTTCTCGTCTCTTTTCGTTATCTTTCTTCTCTTTATTCCGGAGCTAATTCTCCCCCCACCACCCCGCGACCTCCCCACCACGTGACAGCTCCCTCCCTCCTTCTTTTTCTTCCCGTTGCAAGTTCCTAAGCAGAGCTGGCCTGGCCTGGTAGACTGGGCTGCATTTCAGCTGATTATGAAGCTTACAGCGTTCCCACTGTCAGAAGACAACAAGCCCACTCTGCAACCTTATCCCTGGATGGAATGTGACATCTTCCACAGAACGTTTTCTGGACCAGCCCAGTCTCTGTGACAGGCGTGTAGGCAGCCGTCCCAGACAGGGTGCTGGTAGACAGTCATTTGAAGGCAGGGGTGAAGTCGCAGAGGGAAAAGGGGAGGAGGAAGGCGTGTTCTCGGCTCATGTTGATTTCTGTCAGATTTCAGCTAGGGTTTGTGAAGAGATAATTGTGTTATATTTTCTCATCCTTCACAGCCTGGTGGTTCCTGTATAATTATATATGCCTGAACTTAATATTATTTTAGAAAAGAGAAAAGTAGGCAACAGATTTTTAGCCTCGGGCTTCTTGTGATTGGGTACAGATTTGACTCTTGCACGTAATTTAGTTCTTTTTCCCTTTGCAAAGAGTAATTGTAGGGATGTGGCTCAAGTGCATAGCTGGCCATTGGGGATTTTCTAGAGGTGAGAAAAGACTTGCCAGGCTAGGGGCATGTGCCATGCATGGCCTGATGAAGCCCACAGAAGTGGTCCTCCTGTGTTTTAGACAGCGACCCGGGAAGTGATGAATCGTTCTGCTTCAGGCATCAGAAGCTAAAGGGGTTGGCTTGCAATAAAAATTCCATTTGAAAAAGTTTGTCTTTAACCAAAGTGTTAACATTGGTTAACATTAGGAACATTTTCTGGATAGCATTTTCTTTTGCCATTAACATTATTAATATGATTAAATATTATTAGGTCATATTTGTTATGTTTCACTGAATTATTATAATGATTATTAATACATTGCCTAGAGTAGAAAGTAAAACCGAGCACCTCGAGTCGAGTGAAATTTTTGTATCGATGTTATACAATTATCATTATTGAACCAGAAAGAGAAGCTGAATGCAATTAGGAAAATAAGACCTACTCCAAATGCTTTTATTGATGTCATTAATACACATACTCAAGATTGCTGATAAAAATGTTAATACAGACTGGTGATAGAGTAATTTATACCAGTCATGTTAATATTTCAAGTCAGTTAAAATATTATTGGCAGATTTTTTTCTTAAAAATTAGGATGTAACCCTATGTTCCTTACTATTTACACTACTTTTGGGGTTTCAGTTTCTGTGTGCTGGACTTCAATGTATAACTTCAATTTTGCTCTTTTTCATAAGCTTTTGTCGTCTACAGTCAACAGATTATTGGACACTCCCACCAATCCCTCACTTCCTAGGAGTCGGTTTCTGATCTGGAAAGTGGGGATAATCAGTAGCCTGTTGCTCACTGTTGCAGGGCTTTGCTGTAGAGTGATGCCTCTCCACTCATAAGATGCTCAGCAGTGCAGCAGAGGGGCTGCGAGTTGAGACTCTACAGACGGGGACCTGATTTTGAATCCTGGTTTTGTGTGTGACCTTTGGCAAGTCACTTGACCTCTGTGTGCTCTGTCCCCTTCTTATGTGAAATGGGGACAAATGCATGAAGAAGGGATAGTCTATGGTTCTCGGTGATAACAACGCCATGTAGGATATTAAAGGTCTTCTCTGAATTCATGCAGCTAGTGTTTTAGGGCTTGGCACAAATGTTTATTTGCTATTAGTATTAGCAGACTCTCTGCCCTGCAGTAAATGCTCAGTAAATAGTAGCAGTAATTTTACAAACTCATTCACCCATAGCAGTCCACAAAGCAGAATGTCCCGACTTCCTATTCTACTGTGAGTGTTGGTGCCATACTCACCCCGTTCAGGGTTTGTTTACTCTCTTGTTTGCCCTTATGTTGGTCCGGTTTCCAAGCCTTGTGGCTGCTCCTTTCACATCACTTCAATTCCATTTTATTGCCACCACCACTAGGTTTTCAAACTTAAAATGTCTTAATAGCCTTTGAACTGCTATTATCTCTCTCCAAACTTTTCCCATTTCAATCCATCCTTTGTGGTATTCAAAGACATGTTTTTTTTGTTTGTTTATTTGTCTTTTTCCTGCTCACTGACTACTTAGATCCCCACTATCTGGATTCCTTACTTTATCAACCTCAGCTTTTCATCTCTGGGCCCCCATTATGTTCCACTACCCAGTACTCCAGTCGGCTGATTCATTTTTGGTGCTCCCAAAAAGCTATTGTCCTGATCACTTTTCCTTTGTCTGGAGTCTCCTCTGAATCCTACCTGCTTTTCTACTTAGGTTTTTCTTCCTAGACCTTTGGCTTTTCCCATTATGCTGTTTCCTACATGTCTCTTCTATACCTTTTCCATTCTGGCCAATAGAAACAAAGGATCTATTGCATTAGTTTATAATTTTATGAATGTGAATAATTAGTGACTAATTAGTTCACATTTTATATATGTCCTTGAAGGCCTGACAGTTCTCTCATAAAAGCTACACTGTCTAGCATAGTGACGAGGAAAAGGGTAGGCATTTCAAACATTCTTAGAACGACTATCGTATGTAACTGAAATAACAGCTTCATTTTTCAACTCAATTCGGTATCATTTTCTAGTTCTTATGTGCTGTGTGTAATGAGATTTGCTTTGAGTTATCAACACTGTAGGGAAATGTTTAAATTAGAAGGAAAAAATCCCACCACCAATTTCTTTCAAAATGGAACAAAAACGCAAAGATTTTTTTTCTATATCTTATTATCAAAACATCTAAATCCAAAGCTATCGTCTCCACAATACCATTGTTTTCTCAAGAATGTAAACTTGGTTTAGGAAATGTACTTATTGAGAGTAATTAAATGGAAACTCAGATCCTTATAAAACATTACTGCACAATATTTCTTACAACAAACATAGGATTGGCTAATGCTTAGTAAGTAACAGGAGAAAGAAGCAGAAATAGATCAGAAAAAAAAAATCACTGGACTTGGAAATTTAATAGCAGACCTTTGAAAACGAGGAGTGAGGAAAGAGGGAGGTGAGTGGGTTTGTAAGTGTTGAAGCGTGTGTTTGTTCTTCAAACTTCAATCCCTTAACTATTTTAATCCCTTAGAAGATATTCCTGTGCTGATCATAGGAAGAGAGAACTTACTAAGTCTCACTCCAGGCGGGGCACCCTAGGGAGAAATCAGTGCAGCGCTCTCCCCACGTGAAGGCCTCTGTCCTGCCGGCCTTCTCTCTGTTGACTGGGCCTTGGCCAACACTACCCGTGAGTCCTCTCCTTGGTTGTTTGGTCAGGCACACTAGTAAGCAGCAAGGTTAATGCCCTGAAACCACGTCCTCTTACTCAAGACGCTTTTTAAGAGAGAATCACTTGGTAGACAGTGTGCCACGTGTGTTCTCAGCGCTGGAGTTAGCACACACACTCAGAGTGCCCTCAGCTCCAACTGCAGTGAGTGCAGAAGACCCTCACCAGGTGCTCACAGTGCAACCTTGTGGAGATTGTTCAATGGTATTTACAAAAGGGTAGACAGAATTGACTAGCTCTGTTTTGTTTGGAGGTGGCCATGCAGGTGCAGTGATGCCCAAAAATGCTTCCCAGCCAGTGTGCCATTTGACCCAGGAATCAAGGACGTGCAGGATTTCTCCACCAGAGGAGTGCAGAGCACATTGAGGGCAGAGAGTAGCACGCCCAGTGCAGAGGGATTGGAAGAACTCGATGCGCTCTGGGGAGCTGAACAAGGAAGGAGATTGAGGTAAACTAACTGGCTACTGATACGCTGGGAGCTGTTTCACAAACGTTATCAGAAACTTACAGTTTCTGCAATGATGCAATCATTATCCTCTGCAAGAAGCCAGGCTGGTAACAGCTGCTGAGTCACAGGCTTAGGACTCAAGTCCAGGTCAGTGAAGGCAGGTTGCTGTCCTTCAAGTGGGATGTGATCATGCACAGATAGATGGAAGGGTGGTGCCCTTGGCAGAGGAAGAACGCTTCTTTCTGGAAGCACAGAGAAGGACAGGACAGACACGGGTGTGGAGAAAGGTGACAGTGGAATTTATATGTCTGTGAAGAGGTAGGCGTGGGAAGGGACTGGAATAGCAGCCGTGGACAATGAATGATACAGGAAGTCTACAAATGGCCAACGTGGGCACAGCAGGCGGCCACAAGCATGCCGGGCTCTCGAGTTCTGAGGTGGGAAACCAAGACAGAACTGTTTTCATTCGGCCATTTGTTTATCTGTCTAACAGCTAGCACAGACCATATTGCCGGGCCCTGTGCCAGCACTTACTCTATCGAGAAAAATAGTAGAAGGCCTGCCCTTAGGAGCTCATAGCTGATTCCAAAGATACAGAATTATAAACACTCCTTTCAAGTAAGAGTTACAGATGCTAAGATAAAGGTGTGTGTGTGTGAGAAATGTATCCAGGGAGGCTCAAAAAAAGATGTAGATATTGAATTCAGGTGCAGGGAAAGTCCCAGGAAGGTCTTCAAAAGGTGGTACATTAAAAATGGCCTTATTCTTAGGGGTTGCTTGTCTAAACATGGATGAAATAGCTGATGGGCCTGCCCAACTTTCTTTCAAATCACTAGCAAAAGGAAAAGGAAAAGGAAAAAGAGAGAGATTTAGAGGGGCCACGCCTGGTGACTTAGGACTGTAATCCTAGCAGTTTGGGAGATCAAGCTAGGCAGACTGCTTGGGGCTAGGAGTTCAAGACCAGCCTGAGCACAGGGAACACCCCTCTCTCAACAAAAAATAGAAAAGTTAGCTGGGCACGGTGGGGCAAATCTGTAGTCCCAGCTATTAGGGAGGCTGAAGTAGGAGGAAGGCAGGGGTGACAGAGCAAGACCCTGTTTCAAAACAAACGAAAAACCCAAGATATAGAGGAAAGGGAAAAGAGAGATAGATACAAATAAAACCAAATGTAGTAAAATAAGAATTGGTCGATCGATACAGGTGTTCATTGTAGTAGTTTTCAACTTTTCTGTAAGTTTCAATTTTTTTCTTTAATAAAAAGTGGTAAGAAACAAGAGGAGGTAGCTCAACGTAAGAATTGTATTTTCCTTTATCTCCTGCTACTAGGCAAGGCTGAGAGTGGAGGGAGGGTGGGCAGGTGGGAAGGGTGCACAGGCAGGAGTTGTGTCTGTGTCACAACTGCAAGCTCCCATGTTCAGGACAGTTGGACCCCTGGGTGCAAGTGGAAGAAAGGGGAGCAATAAGACTGAAGGGGCAGAGAAACCACAGGCGGGAAGAGGACCATTCTGCAAGCCAAGGAGATACGATGGCAGAGCACGAAAAGCGTCTTCCTACCCAGTCTTCAGAGCATCGCTCTCTGTAGGTTCAGCTACGCTGTTGGTTTCTTGGAGTGTGCAGAGAGAGGGGGATGGAAGGCAGGGTAGCATTTATCTCCTTGATTTTGTAATTTCTGAGATGTATGAAACCAGAGTAAGCAGCTAGGAGCCAAATAGAGCCCGTATATTACCCAGCTCTTTATACCTAAGATGTCGCAGTAGTGTATATATTACAAACAGCTGAGAGGAAATTAGTTGGCCATGGTCAGGCTAGAATAATTCAGCTTGTTTGTTTTTTTCTTTAAGTCTTAATGTTTCCCAGTATTACATCTACTAGCTATTTATAGTATGAGAACGGACTGCCCCAAGTTGTTTGAAAGCCATTAATGCTGTGAATTATTTTAGATTATTGTTTTAACAGAGTTAATTTCAGGCCACAAGGTACGTGAAAGGAGAAATGAAGTCAGTGGAGGTCAGTGTGAGTGAGAATTTTAAGCGATCTTCAAGATACAGAAATACCTTACGGTGACACCACCAGGGCACTAATTTTTCCAAAATAATTTCCAAGAAAATTTTAATTGATTATAGTTGTTTCATAAAACTTAAGTAAAGAGTTAAAGCTTTCTAGGATAAGAATAGGTGCAGAGAAAATGCCTATTGGGATAAATAGAGAAGGAAAAATTCTCCTGTCCTTGGAGCCTGGAAACCTCTTTCAGTGTTCCTGTTTACAGAGCTGGTTGGGCCTTTGTTGGGAGGGCCCCAATTCTATAGACTGAATATTTATATGCCTCCAAATTCATGTGGTGAAACTTGAAATTCTTAAGGGGATGATATTTGGAGCTGGGGCCTTGGTACGTGATGAGACCTTGGGAGCAGAGCCTAATGAATAAGACAAATGCTCCCACAAAAGAGGCTCCAAGAGAGTTCCCTGAGCCCTCCCACCATGGAAGGACACAGAGAGAAGACGGCCATCTGTGAGATGGAAAGTGGTCCCTCACCCCATACAGCATCTTCTGGCAGCTTGATTCTGGACTTCCCAGCCTCTAGAACAAACGGTAAGAAAATAAATTTCTGTTGTTCACCAGCCACGCAGTTTATGGTATTTTGGTCTAGCAGCCCAAACAGATTACAGCACTGGAGGGTGGGGCTTCTGTGTGTGGCCCGCTAGGAAAATACTGATGCCCGACCTGCTCAAGCACACTTACAGCTCTACATGAAACTAGAGGACCTTGTGCTTGAGCAGTGTTTTTAAATATCTTCAGTGTTCTGCACAATTATTTAAGTGTTTCAATCAATCAAAACTTGATGCTGCTGGCTATTGTTCCAGTTCTTCTTGCTTTGCAAGAAACCGCCCCAAAATTTAGTGGTGTAAAATAACTGTTTTATTGTGCTTAAGAATTCTGGAGTTCAGGAATGAGGACAAGGTCATAGCAAGGGTGACATGGTCATGCTCCACAATTTCTGGGGCTTCAGTTGGAAAGATGTGAAAGATGATCAGATGCCTGAGTGCCAGAATCTTGGGGAGCCTTCTTGAGTCGCATGTGGAACAGCTGGCCAGGGATGGCTGCAAGCCTGAACATGGTCAGGAGTATGGATTGGATGGCTTACGAGTAGCTTCCCCCTGTGGCGTGGGCTCTCTCCCACCAGGGAAGCCTCTGGGTAGTTGGACTTCCTACCTGAGGGCTTATTTAGGGCTACATAAGATCTATCAGGGCCACAGCAATGATGACAATTTAGAAAGCACTTAAAATGCATTCCTATCGAGAAGCGTCGTTTGCTGTTCATGGGATGAACATATAGGTCCCAGGTATACAAAATAGGGAGAAAGAGCAAAAGGAGCAGGGAATTCTCATAAGTGAGTTACAGGAAGAATAGTTTAGTGGTATTCTGATAACTCCTAGATAAAGAATTCCGTAAGAACAGAGGAAATTCACCACTGTGCTCTGCATATCAGTGGTCACTGCCTGTCTTACCCACACTCCACAGTTCTGATTTCAGAAAGATACCACCACACCAACTACACTCGCCTAGGTTGAAAGCATGATCTTAGTTACAGCCGCCCCAATTCTCCTCCTAAGTAAAAAAATAAATAAATAAAAAATAAAAAGAGTTGGTGACTAAGCATGAGATGATCCCGTAAATGTCACAATTTTGCCCACAGCCAGGCTGGTACCAAATATAATTCCTAGTACAATTACTCAGCAGGGGCAAAATTGGGATTTTCCTAGGGCATGGGCCTTGTCATTACACATAGAGATGTGTCTGGGCCCCACCTTTTGGAGCCAGAAGGTGGTTTTACTTTTTGTTTCCCCTCACAGCATCTTTCAACACAGTGAAGATACAAACCCCATTGCAGCAGGAAATCTGAATATGAATTTGTGGACAAATATTTTTTATAGATTCAGAAAAAGGTATCCTACAACATTTCTCTTAACTGTTAGCTAAAAATTGCACCAGAAATGTTCTGGAACTCTGCATTCTCATGCTACTGGGAACATCTATCTACTATTGGCACACACCTAATTTTAGTCTAGTGATGCTTTGCATGCTAAGAATTGGGACACATGGTCCAGGAGAAAACCTGGAACTTTGAGTTTATTCTGGATACTGTTGGCTGTGTTGTTGCCAAACTTAGCCTCCCTAAAGTTGTTTCTTCATCTGGGAAAGTGGCGCTGCTCCTGATGATCTAATGCGGACCAGTTCTTTGAGGCTAGTAACTGAGGGCAAAAGTTTCTTGGGAGGGGATTGACTGCATTTTACCCTGCCCAAGTCTGCCTATGTCCTCTCCATAATGTGAGAGGACACACTCCCTGCATACCTGCTGTTCCAGCTTCTTGCAGATCACAGAGGAGAGAGAAAGATGAAGAGAAATGCAGAAAACAATAGACAAAAGCACAAAGAAAGACTGGAAAGGGAAGAAAAGGCAAAAAAGAGTGGAAAGGAAGATGGAAAGCAATAGCTTAAAACACTTGAAAGCACAAGAGATTGGCTGGGTGTGGTGGCTCATGCCTGTAATCTTAGCACTTTGGGCGGTCAAAGGAGGATGATTCCTGGAAGTCAAGAGTTCAAAGCTCGCCTGGGCAACAGAGTAAGGCCCTTTCTCTAAAAACAACAACAACAAAAAACCTAACTAGGCATAGTGGTTGTGGTACCCACCTGTAGTCCTAGCTACTTGGGGCACTGAGGCAGAAGGACAGCATGGGCTCAGGAGTCCAAGGTTGCCATGAGCTACAATTTCACCACTGTACTCCAGTCTGGGCAACAGAGTGAGACTGTTGTCTCTTTAAAAGAAAAAAAGAAAGAAAGAAACGTGTAGATGACATGAACTTAATCTTTGAAATCGGGAATTTAACCCTCCTTTCTTCCTTCTCCAATGGTTGAAAATAGCAAGCAAGAATCATTCCTATCATGACTTAAATAAAGACGTAAAACAGAAGCCCCCACCAAGTCCACCAGTTCATGCTATGGCGACAAGTATATATGACAGAAGACGACAAATTAGAAAGCACGAAGGGCTTCCTAAGGAGTGACAAGAGAAGGTCTTTTGGATAGCCCTCAGCCTTGGATTTGCTACCCACTCCCCCCCACACCCCCATTAAAGTTGGGCAGGTGAATCCAGTCCTGTGGGAGTCACTGTAGGGGCTCTAGGAGTCACAGTACCAGCCCTGATGGCTGAGGCTATTTATTAAAACCGTCTAGCATTTGCATCTATTTATCTCATTAATGCAAAGACGTGAACAGCATACAGAGTTGATTGGTGGAAGTTAAATCTAAAGATGAACTTGAACAACTGCAAAAAGAAAGCTAGAAAACTTCACGATCACTTCTGAGCCTAAAAAGCGGCTAATCGCCACAGACTAGCAGGGGCCAGGCACACTGGTACAAAGGAAAAGGAGGTAGAAAGTGGGACCCGGAACAGTCTCCTTCCTGCTGTCAAAGCTTCTTCACAGGGAAGCTCCATGACCCACCCAGGTCAGATCCTGATGAGGAGGGATTACTAATTCTGTGATATGTGGCATAGGTACATCTTTATGCTTATGGTTTTTGCATCATGTATAGCTATGAGGCAGGATCAATGGTTCAAGTCTAACTAATTATCCTATTGTCTTTTTATGTTAGGAAGAGTTCTTTAACGGAATCCTCCCTACCTACAGTGCTTCCTGGCACATGTGGTAGGAGCTCACTCAATATTCTGCAAACAGAGGTCAGTTACCAGGTAAGTAAGGAATCCCTCTGCCTCTATTTGTAAAGCATAAGGTAGGCACCTTAGAGATTGTAAAACAAGTGACACCATTTTATACGTGTATGTGTGTATATAAATGTACATTAGCTGGGCAGAAATAACTGCAAATAACTAAGCAATATCTTTAGTTGACATAGTACCATGGAGTGACATTGTTTTGCTTAGAAGGCCTATCAATATAGCCAATGTCATTTACCTTCAGATTTGTCCTAACACTCATTTCTGGATTTTTTATTCATAAGAAAAACACCTACTTAGTCAAGGTGAAGAGCTTAGACATAATAAAATAAGAACAGGTCCACAAGTCAAAAGACTTAGACTTTGGTGATCAGTGCTTCTGATTCTCTGGGTGTCCACGGGCAACCACTTCATATTTCCGGGGCTGCGTGTCTGTCCCTTCAAACTAGAGCTTTGCGTTAGAAGACTTTAATTACCACATCCATGGGCCTGGATTTTCTGAAGGAGAGTGGTATTTTCAAACATTTTTTTCTTCTCCAATTCAAACCCCTGGAATATCTTGAAAATACCAGCAGTTCAGTTGTCAAATTACTTTCACAGACTACCTTGAATTCAAGGAAGATCTGAGGTCTTCTGATGGATTTATTTCCAGAATTTTGGTACAGAATTATGATCACTGTATTCCCTGTGCTTGTTTCCAGCTCCAACATTCTAGGATGCTGAAGTTTCACATGTTTTTATTTCTAGGCACACTGAGGGCTTAGCATTAGTTTGCAAATAAATGTCTTGTCTCTGTTCCTAGCTGCTCCCAACCCTATTACTACTGCAGAAACAAAACAAAACGAGGTCCTGAGTCTGTTACCTCAGAGACAGAGATCAATCCAAGATTAATTCGGGGTCAGGAAATAAGGTAATTTGGTTCTGGTGACACTGAATTGAGTCAGAATAGACAGTTTACTGGCCAAAAGGAATTACAGATTTCAAGAATCTTACTAGCTGGAACAAAGTAATTTTCCATTACTGAACACGGTTAGCCTTTTTCACAGTGAGCAATGTTCTTGGAACATTCCTCCGGGAAATTGTTAGTGTCTGTATAATCTTGAAGGGCTCCCCGTGCCCAGTAAATTAAGGAGTTGATGTTTATTGGGCATCTGAGCTGTAGCAGACACTGTTAAATGCCTTATATATGTTATCTCATGTTGATCATGAAATTGCTTTAAAATAAATTATGAGTAGCTTACTCTGATCTTCGGTGCCTTTTAAAGTACAGTTTCAACTATCTTTGGTGCCTACTTCCCACCAACATATAACACAGGGATGCTTGTTTTCAGCTCAACTATTTTGCCCCAAATACACATCCTTGATTTGCCATTTCTATAAGCTTTATCATTCCATAGGATTCTGTGTGTGTGTGTGAACATTCAAACAATGACTGCTCACTTTTACCTTCTTCTCTCCCCCAACCTACCCCCTCAATCTAGGTGAAATGCCATCTGCTTAAAAAAGACTCCTGGGCACTACTAACTCAAAGTTGGCATAGAGTAGTATTCAGAATATACGTATTGAGTTGAATTGAATGTGTGGATTCTTCTTTTAAAGTCTAGGTTTAAAGGAAATTAACTCCTTAGATAGGATGTAAGTGTGTCTGTGTAGAGAATGCCCAGGGGACATGTAATGGCTGAAATGTGTTTGGACACTTTAGGACTCACTGTGGAGACCAAGGAAGATGGCTTCTAAGAAAGATGCACAAAAGTTGGTGAACAAATGACAGAATCTTCTGACCTTTCTGGTTTCACAACACTGTCCCTTAGCAGATAAAACTGAGATGAATGCTATTCCATAAAGACTTGGCTAATTTTAGGTTTCACTAGTACACTCCAAGAAGATGGCAAAATTGGCATCCAGAAATGGATTTGCTACTGTCATTCTGCTGCTCCTTATTCTGCTCTTGGAGACGTCACTCAAATATTGTAAGGGAACCACAGAGTCACATGCCCATTACTCTGCTGCCAATGCGCGTGTGCGCACGTATGTGTGTGGGAGTGGGCAGTGGTGGTGGCCATAGCGCTGCTCCAATGTTGCATCTTTTCTGTGTGCGGAGTCTGTAGGAAATATCCAAGCTGTTGCCCTCCGTGCTTGCCTTCCCAGACACCGCAGATGCACACTGCTACCTGCTAACAAGCAGTCCCACTCGCTCTATTTCTGCTTCCAGTGAGGCAACTCAGATGCATCCCTGGGATGTGCATACCACATTCAAAGTCTGCCATCTCTGGCTGGGTAGGGTGCCTCCATTCATTCCTGCTGTCAGGAATACCAGAAATGAAACAAAGCAGCAGCTGGCAGTTTCAACTGTGATTTGTGCAAGATGTCTGGGCTGATCCTCCAACTGGGACATGAAGAGTGAGTAACACAAAATTCTGTGTTAGCATTTTTTTTTTTTTTAAGCATCTGCTATGTTTTAGGGACATGAGTTCTAATTCTACTCCTGCTTGTATGGTTGACACTTAGAGCAAAATAACGCTTTAACTAGGCAATGTGGTTTCACTTTGAATAAAAGAACTCCAGCATTACCTTCTCAGGACACAAACTGGTCATTCTTCTTCTTGGATGCACAAACATTATAACCTTCGAAGTCTCCATTTTCCCACAGAGCCAAAGCTTCAGGCCCTCTGTTCGCTTCCTGGAATGAGCTTTTCACTAATTCTGTTTCTCTCTCTGAGTTCCTCCCTTCAGGAGAGAATGCGAGAAGCCAGTTTCTATAGCTTCACCCCTCACCCAGAAAATCTTAAGGATTGTAGATTTAGCAAGGCAGTGCCGAGGTGTCAACTCCAAAATGGATTTCAAAAATCTTAATTCAGCCTAGGAGGCAGAGATTATGTCATCAGCATTTTCATTGTCATTTTTTACTTCGTGCTGTTCGAATAGGAAAAAAGAAAGGCGTAAGAGTATGTAAGAAGAAGGCGTTTCCGACAGGCTATCTCCAAAGCAAATAGTGTCAAGTTCAATCTCGGTATGAAATATTTCCCTAGGGGAGTGCACATTGGAGATGTTAAGGAGGGAGGGTAGGACAGGATTTCCAGGTAAATAATCTTTGAAGAAATATGCGAGGACGAAAGTGATATCTAAAGTTGATCAGGAATAAAGATCTACTTTTCCTGAGAAAACGAAGTGAACATTGGAAAAGAATTGGTATCTGTAACTAGATCTCAAAACTGACCGGTTCTCTCTTGCTCAGAGAAGAGATTTGGCAAATGTTACTGCTTTCCTTTATCCCAAACCTAACTTTATAAAGCAATCAAAGCAGCTGGCTTTGACTGCTTTTCAAATTATTTAAATTTACATTTGAAAACATGAGTTCCCTTCCACTGTCCAAACAAGTGTAAAGAAAGAAAGTGAAAAATCAACTCTTCGAGATCTTTAGGAAGTGTATGAATCACTCTGGATATGGAAAAGAATCACTGGTGATGTCAAGACTGGTTATTAGAGGAAGTAAATATTTTAATTGATAAAGTAATACATGTAAGTGGGGGGAAAAGCCCAAAGCCCATCCATGAAAAAGTAATTTTTTCCTGAGACCCTAGTCACAAAGTCCACTTCCTCAGAGAAATCTTTTATTAGCAACTTGTTTATTCATCTATTTACACAGGCAAATAGATCCTATGTGAGCATGAGAGTCTGCCTGTATCTGCACACTTGCCCACATCCTACACACCCTTTTCTCCGAGATACCTACTCTAGGCCTTTATATATAGTTACATATAGCCACGTGCCATTAAAAATTAATTATATTTTATCACACTGTGTTCATGTCCATAATTTATTTAATTGAGCCTCTTCTGTTTATAAACAGAAGATTAGATTATTCCAGGCATTTACTATGACATTTCAAGAAATATATTATATCCCCTTCAAAAAAGTATGACCATGGGCAAGTTACTTAACCTATTTCTCTGTTTCCTTATTTGTTAACTGGGGATAACACTAGTACTTATTTACTGCAGACACTTCTGATTGCCTGATCAGGAACTATGTATAGCCTTCTGTTTAAGTTCTAGAATCCTTACTTTGTCTGGGTAACCACACAACATACTTAGGTAAATTGAATCCCCTCCGGCCTCAGTACTGTAAGATAAAATATGATTGGTTTTAGCAAGGTTGAAAATCACTTCCCCCTTTGCTAGTGATCAGTTTAAGCCTAGGCACAGATCTGGCAATAAGGTTAATTGTTTAAGAATCTGACTCCATCCAACAACATGTCTACCCATGGTATTTAAAAGCCTTTCATTTGCACTATATGTCACATGTACATAAAAACTTTTATTTTTGATCCAAGTCTATAATAAAACAAAGTTTATTCTATATAAAAAGAATCTGACTCCAGAGTCCAGCATTTACTAATGGTGTAACCTTGAGGAGGTCACTTAAAATCTCTGTGCTCTAGAGATGCTAATAGTACCTACTGCATAAAGGATAGTGTGAGGATTATATGAGTGAATGGATGGATATCAAAAATTTAAAGTAGTGCCTAGAACTTAGCAAGTGCTCAATAAATGTTGATATTAATGGTATCTATCCTCCACCGAAACATAACAGGAAGCCTGGTTGAGGTGTCTAGAAAATTTTACTTCTGAACAAAACAGATGGACAAGGGAGGTATTGGTTTTTTTCTTGCTGCTGAAGCTTCTCGTGCTAATGTGACATTGTGTGAGGCTGTGATAGGGATGCTCCAGCCATCTTGCCATTGAGGAGAAAGTTAAGGGAACTATAGAGGCATCAACTCGGACTTTCCTGAACTGCCACACCTCTGATCTATACCTAGAACTGTTTACTGCCATACTTTTTCTGTAAGATAACAGATTTACAAATTGTTCAACTAGAGTTTTGCTGGGTACTCAGTTACTTGCAGCGAGTGCAACTCCTAATAGTTTAGAGAGGGTTTGTGTGAATTAAATAAATTGATATTGTATATGATGCATCTAGAATAATGTTTGATGTGGAATGAATGCTCAGTGACAGTTATCATTGTTACTATTATTGTAGTATCTGCATCCATGTGTGATTGCATATTTTATATAAATTCCTAAAAACCCCTTCTGCATCAGGGGATGTACTTCACATTTTAATATGTATCACCAAGCCATCCTTCAAAGAGGGTATAGCAAGTTAAAATAAGAGTATCTGTTTCCAAATAGCCTTACCAACACATATAATCAAACTTTTCTAATTTTTGCAGAAAAATTTTATTGTTATTTTAATTTATATCTTTTTAATTGTGAGGTTAAACATTGTTCATATATTTATAAGCCATTCGTATATCTTTTTCTATGATCTGTGTATTTATTATCTTTGCCCTTTCCTTTACTGAATTTTAATACATCGCATATGTAAAGGAAATCAGCTCTTATTAATACCCTACAAATATAAATATGTCATTTTTTTGGGTAAATATTTGTGTCTTGTATAAACTTTTAATTTTTGTGGTTAAATGTATTAATTATTGTTTTATTGTTTACAAAGACCTTTTCCACTTCAAATTTGTAAACAACATAAATATTATGATTGCATATGTTCTAGTACTTTCTTTTTTAACATTTGATTCATAGATATATTTGTATTTAATAACAAGTGCAGCTTTGCCTTTTTGGCAGATGGCTGGCCAGTTTTCCTCATATAACTTTATTGATCAATTTCTTCTTTTCCCATTGATTTTAACATTACTTTCATGATACATGAAATATTCTAAATAGACTTGGATCTATCACTAGACTCTCTCCCATATTTTATTGACCTACATTTTATATAATGTACTAATATCAAATTGTTTAATGTAGAAACACATTTTTATAGTAATTGAGTAATATGTCACTTATGATTTCTATTTTTCTGAAATTTTCTGACTATTTCTGTGTTTAATTTTTCCATGACAACTTTAAAATTTGTTTCTAATTTTAAATATTCCATTGGTATTTTTAATTTACATTATACCAAATTCATTCATTTTAAAACTGACCTCTTTACAATACTGATCTCTGTTTAAGGATAAAGTATACCCTTTTTGTTCTTCAATTAAGCTGTAAAGTTTTCAACATAAAAATCATGGTGATTTCTTGTTACTTTTATTCCTATTTTTTGTTGTCATTACATTTTCTGAACTATTGTGTGTGTGTGTGTGTTTGTATCTAGGGAAGCTGAATGATGGCCTCCTGTGACTTCTTAGAAGTTGCTTAATTATAACTTAACCTTTCTAAAAAATATAAATTGTTTCTATTATGTAGACTATTGTGACTAACCAATATGATAAACTATAAGTAGGTAAAATATCATAATGGATGCTTGAAGATGATTGGCAAAATTTGTAGAAGAATATGGGGGGTTAAGACTGCATAATCTAATACCAAAATTGGATTTGCAGCAAAATAGCTTTGTTTACTCATTTATGAAGACTTCTGCTAAATTAAAAATAATATTTAAAAAGTCCTCAAAACAAATTCAGGAGTTATATCTTATTTCTTTAATTTTAAGCTATACATTTTCCCACATTTTAATGTTTTTGAAATTGAGAAGCATCTTATAATCCACGTATCTCTCTTAAGTACTATAGGAGGGCTATCTGGAATGTATCCAGTCCACATAATATGAAACATGCATATGTCCATTGACATATGCCTGCCTGCATACTTTCTGGATAGCCCTTATATTTCTTTTTCTTATTGAAATGTTCTTTATCATAATGTTTATTAATATCTAAGAATTGAGAAATACTCTACTACCTTATAATCAGGTAGGTTCTTACCTCCCATCCCAGGAAAGCAAGGATAGTTCAGTGTATTTATTAATATGATTAGTTTTATCTGTTTCTCAAAAGATAAAAATGTATAAAGTTAATCAGAAGATTGAAAAATTTGAGTAAAATTTAACACCTTAGTAATTTGTTAAGTTAATTAACATATTATGTAAAGAACATTTCATTTGCATAACAAATGCCTATCTCAAACCAACCACCACTGTCATTCTCATCAAAGGACACTACAGACACTCCATTAAAGTCAGATGAATAAATGAAGTCCCTCGGTCACTGCATGAATTAAAGTTTTCTATAAATTCTAGCCTAAGTTTAGACCAAAAATTTCAATCCTATATTAAAAAGGGTTGAGTAAAGCATCTCAAGAATGGAGATGCATAAATCCTATGTACTCAATTTTAATATGAGGACAATTAATGATACGGTAGGGGTAGGGGAAGGGAAGAGCAGAGAGAGAAAGAAGGATGGAGGGGTGGGAAAAGGAAGAGCAGAGAGAGGGAAGGAGGGGTGGGGTTTTGGTGTGTGCCACACCTTTTGGTGGCAAGACACGATTGTAAGAGGGTCTTTACCTAACAAATGTAATCAGTGTAACCCGGTTTCTTGTACCCTCAATGAATCCCCAACAATAAATTAAAAAAATAATAATAATAAAAATTTTTAAAAAGGCTGAGAAGGCAGAAAACATGCATAATTGATTTTAGATATATTCTGTCTTTCTGAATTAAATTTAAAAATAAAATTAGGCAGAAAATTAGGAAATACAAAACTCAGTAACTTTCTTATCAGCTTGTAGACCCTGGTTAAAAACTATAGTGGGAAAGAGTCTACTCATGACAACACTAATGTCATAAACCCGGAAAAAAGCTAAGTACGTAAGAACGAGTGGACTCCTAAAAGTCTGCTGAAGTATAGGAGCATGAACGCCTGGGGAATCATACTGCTTCTCCGTACAGAAATCCTACGTATGAAGGCACTCAGAAGCTACAAATACTGAACGGCTTTCCTTTCTTAATTTTGACATTAGGGCTTAAGAACTGATTACTCAGTTGGCTCATTATCATTTGTTGGTGCTCATCTATATTTTAACTTCTTCTGTAAATGTTCATGTAATGTTTTTGTTTCTGCCTTTTATCTTTTGCTAATGGAAGACAAATCAAACTATCCAATTTTTCTAATGCTCTGATCCATAGCAGAGACTGCACACATCCCATTGTACAGAGTAGCATATTTCAGGTCACTCGGGCATTTGATACAATTTCTGCATGGCGGCCTGAAGCCTTCGAGGGTTGCAGGCATCACACAAGGCATTGTCTGCTCTCTGGTAGTGTGTGGTAGTTATCTTTTTCCTCTTTTGTTGCTTGTTATTTTCTACCATTTCTGTGTGTGTGTGTGTGTGTGTGTATAATGGTTTCTACTCTCTTTGCATGTATTGTAGCTGATTATGGCAGGCTTAGCATTTCTCATCAAGAAGCTCTTCCCATCTCCATAGCAAAGAGGCCTCATGGAACATGAAGCTCACACCAACTGCATTTGGTGCTAGGCTGCTGCTTTGCTGCTAGAGAGTTTCTAGCCATTTCCCCAACTCTTTATGAGTTTAAAGGTTTCTAAAAGCCTAGTCATTCCTGAAGGCTCAATTCTAGACAGCAGAGGATCAAACATGGAATTATCCACATGTGAGGAAATAATGTGATTTTAATGCAAGTAGAATAAGGGTTTCCACTGATCTCTAGATTTACTTTTAAAATAATTTTAAAGTGAAAATCTTAATATTGCCCGAGAAGGGCACACAAACCAAAATGTTCTAACGTGAATTATGTTCGGTCACCATACTGGACACTTTATACAGTCAATTTCCATCATTCAGGGTAGCTGTGTTTTATAAAGCCGACACAAACCCTGAATTAGCAAATCCTGAACCACTGCTCCTAGGGGAAATACAGGGTCAGATTCCTGTGAGCCTCTGGTCACATTTTTGTCAACAGATCAATACATAACCTTGTTTTATGTGTTTTTCTGTTTAAAGGCACCTTATTTAATATATATATTATTGATTCATTAGCATTAAACTCACAGCCAACAGCCCTCTAACTCATGACTGAATAAAGCTTATCTAACACTCATATTTTTTTCCATAAGGCACATCACAGCCTTCTCATTCTTAGGAGCGTTAGACGGCATGTCAACACTATGCTTAGGGGCTGTTTAAAACAACAAGTCACCAATAAACGGCCCATGTGAAAAAAGTGGCACATAGACCATGAAAAGGGGTTTACAAGAGGAGGGCTGAAACAAGAAGGAAGAGCATCTCCTTGTCCGACCTCAGCCGGAAATGTGCATATGAGGCAGCTCAAATTTTTCATCGCTTTGTGCATATCCACCAATGACTGCAAAAGTGCTTCAAGTGTTGATTTGAGAGTCACAAATAGACTGTGGCAAGCAGGCAACTTCACAATTACTATATCCATGAATAAAGAGGGCCAACTGTATTTGCATTTTCATTTTAGCATCTCCAGTTTACAGGTAAAAATGCTAAGGTATAGAGAAATTGTTTAATAGAGAACTTCAAGGACATGTTAATAATTTGCAGAGCTTTGTTTAATTCTAAGACCTTGGATCATCCCTCAAATTTTCTAAGTATGACCAATGAAGTTATAATCCATCTCCTTTTAGGAATTATACTTGCAATATCTAAAATATGATGCACACTCACTAAATATAAGGTATCGATTTTCTCGGCCTTCTTGCAATCTGATAGCAACAACTATCACATGTTACTCATCTTACTGACTTGCTATTTAGCAAGATGTAAGAATATAGTCATGGAAAGCTAGGAATAATGACAATAGTTCTCAGTCCTGGCTGCTCATCAGAATCACCTGAGAAGTTAAAAAGAAACTATAGATCCCCCAAACTGACACAGTTTCATTAATTAGAAGCTCCATGGGCAAGGCCGAAGCATCTGTAATGGATATAAAATCATCCCAGTTCATCTGAACGTGCAGTTTAGTGGAGGGCCATTGAATTGCAGTATGCAGAAATCACCCAAGACAATTCATTCCTTCTTTTTCAGCAAGGGATCATGAAAGGTGTGGAGAGAAGAGTTAAGATCTGTCCTATGTAGTTGACCCTTGGACAACACAGGTTTGAACCGTACTGGTCCACTTATGCAGAGATTTTCTTCCCCTCATGGCACCCCTTCCACATCCTCCAGCTTTCTGCTTTTGGCTTCCTTGAAAGAACAAGACCAACTCTCAATCTACTCGATATGAAGATGATAAGGATTAAGACTTAGTATTTTTATTTTCATTATTTTTTGAGACAGAGTCTTGCTTTGTTGTCCCTGGCTAGAGTACAATGGCATCATCATAACTCACTGTAACCTCAAACTCCTGGGCTCAAACGATCCTCTGGACTCAGGTGATCCTCCTGCCCCAGCTTCCTGGGTAGCTGGGACTATAGGAAGATACTACCATGCTCCACTAATTTTTTCTATTTTTAGTGGAGACAGGGTTGCTAAGGTTGGTCTTGAATTCCTGGCCTCAAGGGCCTCCTAGAGCGCTAGGATTATAGCCATGAGCTATCACATCTGGCCAGATGAAAACTTTTATAATGCTCTACTTCCATGTAATGAATAGTAAACATATGTTCTCTTCCGTGTGATTTTCTTAATAACATTTTCTTTTCTCTAGCTTACTTTATTGTAAGGATAAAGTATGTAATATACATAACATACAAACTATATGTATTGACTGTGTTATATATATTACATACAAAATATGTATCAATCAACTATTTAAGACATTTGGTCAACAGTAGGCTAATAGTAGGTAAGTTTTGGGAGAGTTGAAGGTTCTATGTGGATATTGGATTGCACAGTGCATTGTTGCCCCAGCCCATGAGTTGCTCAAAGGTCAGTTATAATTACAAAACTGGCTAAAATGTGGTATAAATGGTAATCTAGCACTTTTGAATTAAAATGGAAGACAAAGAGTCTCATTCTAGGTGAAGACAACACTAATTTTGTGGGACCTCAGTCAAAGATTTACAATCACATACAAATGGAAGATATAATTCTATCACCATAAATCTCCAAGGACAGGAATTATCCCTATTTTACTCAGCACTGAAATTACAGAACCCAGCACAGTGCCAGGAACAATGAAAGTCTCTTTAAATTTGTGTTGACTATGTTGATGAAGTAATGCACTGATTCTGGAATGGATAACGTCAAGAGCCTGCAATTCTTGATTAATTCTCCACTCATTTATTCATAGGACAAGCATGGCTTCCAACGTACATGCCTCTGAGTGGGTGTTTATTGTGCAGCTCACAGAGAGATATAAGATATAGTTTTTACCACCAAGAAAAATAAAACTTTGTCGCATAGACAAGGCACATGAAATGTTAGTAATCCACATTAAATAATGCTCTAATTATCTTACAGCACTTCATTGAATAACAAAAATAAGTATTGCTATTGGCAGTTGCTCAAGTAAAGCTTTTTAAAAATTTTTTTAATTAAATCATAGCTGTGTACATTAATGCAATCATGGGGTACAATGTGCTGGTTTCATGTACAATCTGAAATATTTTCATCAAACGGGTTAACATAGCCTTCATGGCATTTTCTTAGTTCTTATGTTAAAACATTTATTCTGCTTTGCAAAGGTGCTAGGTCTCTAAGTGGCTTCCTGAGATCCATTAGGCTGGGTCTAGGCAGAAAGGAGCAAGTCAGTCGGAAGAACACCCAGCAACTGAAGTATCAGCCCTGCTCTCGACAGGCGTCTGAATGAAGCCGCTGGCATTTTCTTAGAGTTTGAGTAGAATGTGTGGATACTAGGGAATGAGCACCAGCCGTGGATTTTCTCTGCTTTTTGTGACTTTTTATTTTCATTGTATATTTGAAGACTCTCTATTATTTCCTGCAGAGTCAAGTTTCTTTTTATGTGCAGATTCCATCGCACATTAAGCACGTTTACATGTGAATAGCTTCAGGTGACAGTTCTATTTGAGGTTTTTCTATGTAAAGAGTGATTCAGCCTTGATTTAAGAAAATTTCTCATTATCTTGCATTTTCCTTGTACACCGATCTTCCTTCAATTATACCTTACCAGGTGTATGGGCGTGTTTATCTGCTACAAAGATAGAAGTATTTTTATCATATCCTCTCATAGCCGAGGAGAACTGGGAATAATAAGTATTCTTGGAGAGTAAGTCTATCCACATTTGTAAGTCCTTGCTACCACACTTCATGTGCAAGGGGTTCTGGGCTCCTGTATGTTTCAGTATTTAAATCACCTTGGTTGCTGTCACTGAACAATGACTTGATTTAACCCAAGGTTTACTGCAGCTGGACTGGGTGCCCCCCCCCCAAATACCCCCACTCACTGAGGGGAACAGCTTTAGGAGGGTACATTTAACTCTGAGGGAAAGCAGAGACAGAATGGATCACTTCCTTAGATAAGTGATATACCAATGAGACAATTCTAGCCCCAGGCCAGTCCTCCGATCTTCCTTTGGACCTTGCTGTCCTTTGAGACATGCTGGACACAGGCAACATGCCAAGTCTTTATGTCTTAATGGGTAACGCCGCGTGGCCTGAGGGGGACCAAAGATTGTCCAGCAAGGATCTCTGTTGATAGATGATTTGAAAGCACTCAGCATTATCTAGCTACATGATTCTGCAGTTACAGTTTAACACTCTCTGGAAATTGGAGAAGGGTGGGGGTTTTGGAGAAGGGGTGGGGTGGGACTGGTGAGGAGGGGACTGGGGAATTCCAGAGACTAGCATAGACTTCAAAGTCCTGTTCCTGCTAATCTCATAATGTCCTTGAGCTCCTTCACAAACAGCTGCAGTTGTTGGTAAAATTTATCTTAACCCTTCATGCCCTAGTTCCTTGTACCTTAGAAAAACACACAAAGACCCATTTCAAAGTATCTCCTGAAAACGATGGATTTTTTTCCTTTCTCTCTCATCTTTCTATATCTTAGAAGCACTCATTGTCTCAATACCAGCTGAATGAAGCTCTCATATGCAAAGCAGTTTACACAGATAGCAGAGAATTCTAAGCTTAAGAACTATTTCCTGACCAATAGGAGTTCTAATTTCCCAGGGAAGGTAGAGCAGTATATTATGTGTGGCAAAAAATGATTCCGAAGAGAAGGTTATGAATATTAAGAGTAGGATGAGATCACCACTGACTTTGGAAGTTAGGGAAATATTCTTTTATTTAAGCAGGCCATTCCTGAAGGACAAACAGATTCCTCATCATCCAAGGTACATCTAGGTGGGGAAAAGAGGTAGTAATTGCGTAGCACATGGGGGAGTGAAGGAAGGTTGACACAGGACAGCGGTCCTTCCCAATGCTCCATGGGGAGCTTGGGGCCTGCTTGTATAAAGTCATCAAGAGACACACCATCCACGGCACGTTTTAGGAAAATAATTGCGGGGTTGGTATCACATATTGTTTGGAGACAAGAGAAGACAGGGTACGCAGAGCAGATTTGGGGAGAGGATGATAATCTTACATCTTTCTTTAGAACTTTCCTTTTCATGAAGCGCTTTCACATTCATCTCATTGAACATACCAAGCAGAAGAAACTGGGTCTCTGAGAATTTCACTGCCCCCTTAGTCAATCTAGAACTCAAAATACAGCCCTTGAGACTCCAGTCAGGTTCTGGAATTGTCTCAGCTCACTACAGTTCCAACTGTTCTACCAGGGTCTCAAATCCATGAACTGCGATGGTAGCCAAGGGAAAGAGAAGGAAAGGATAAAAAGAAAAGAGAATGTAAACAAAGAACCCCCAAGTATGGAGACTGGTCTGCAGGACGTGCCACGGGGGGCCAGAGAACCATCCCACACTCTGTTCAACTCCTATAAAGCCTCACCGATGACCCCTCCCTTTTCTGAATTCAGCTTGTTCCTTACCATTGGTATCTTCTCTGATTATTTCTTCTCAAGTGTCAGTCTTTTGTCTCCAAATGTACATGAAGATGAAAACTCACTTTGTTTATTTTCATTGTATCCCCTACTTATCAACGAGGTTAGTACCGGGAAAACACAATAGCTAACAGTTTATAGCTAATGCCTTATCATGTGCTTAAAATATAACTTCTATGGGTAAGAGTTTAGCAAAGGCATGTCCGTTTTGGAAAGGAGGGACATACACAGAATAGCAACACTGGCTAATATAGGTAAGGTGGTAAAATGTTGGCATATTATAGGCTTTTTCAGACAAAAGGAACTGATGTTTGGACACTATATATTTATCTGTAAATATCTCACAGTTTCATTTTATGGAGATACTGAGGGTAAATATTAACTTTTTCTGTTACAAGAGGTTTGTGTTGCAACATATATTGAATTATAGTCACTTATTCATTCAACAAACATTCATGAGTATGTAGTGTCTCTTGCCCTAAGTTCTGGCAAGAAGACCTTTTATATGGAAATAAGACAGCACCTTGAAACTCTAGCTCTTCATGTTGGCAGAGGGCTTAGTTTCCTTGAGAACAGATACCAAGGCAAGGAGTCTTTAAGGGAAACAATGGAAAATGCTACTTGAAATAGTGTATCAGAAAATGTGTGGATGTCGAAGGTGCCACATTGCTGAGATGAACATTGGGAAGAGTGCCAAATCCAGAAGGAGACATCAGCTTTGTATCAGATATAGTAGCCTCAGGAGGCCTGACTTAGAACACCCACTGAGAGTAAATCAGGGCTGAAAATAGGGGGAGAGTGTGGGAAGATGCCCAGTGGCCGCCTCACTCTAGAACTTTCCTAATGTGTCAAGATTCATAATGCGAGATGGGTTAATTGTAGTTTAAAGGCCTTTGCAAGATCATGAGTGGATTAAGAGTCAGACAGACTAATTTCCACTGGTCGAAGCTCTTTGAGGACAAGATTCATATGTATTTCATTTTTGTGCCTCCTCTAACAGAAGCTTAGTAATGTTTTGATAGCTCATCTGTTATAGTAAAAGACGAGGAAAATGAATCTTTGCCCCCTCTTATCATTTAGATAAAGCTTTGAAATTATGAAAAGGACCAGAAACAAAGAAATAACACACAGACGATTACAGACATATCCGGTAGCAATCAGTAAACAAAGAACAGATGCAAATGTTGGCTGATCTAATGAATCAAGGACGCAGCATGATCAGCATGAACTCCCAGATAATGTTAAAGTTTCTTCTTACAACACTGAAGAATACTTGAGTGTCATTTTTCTGTTTCCCAGTGGGAAGTATGATGTGAGCTGACTTGAGGTACAGTGGAGAAAGAGAAATACCGTCTTGGGCCTCTGCCTCACGTCTATGTGGTACCAGTGTTATGGTTTTGGTGAATTACACCTGATCTTTACATGTGAATTAATATAACTGTTCTTCCTATGTCACAGAGTTGCTGTGAAGATGAAATGAGTGAATTAACATGAAGTTTGAAACAAAAGCTTCCTATCCAGCAAACCTCTCTGTGACGGCTGGGTACTTCCGTCTATCAGCAGGGAAATCAGCACTAATGACTGAGCCTGGAGTCAGCTGGGCCTCAGGGTTCTGGACATAAATATTATTAGCATTTATAAGGAGCCTCTTTCATATGCCAGGTAACATATCCTCAAATTGGAATTAAGGGAAAGTCATTCCACTCTGAGTTCATACATGGCCAAGTTGCTATGGGGCTAGGATATTGCTGTGGCTTTTGCTTCCCCAGCCCCTTCCAGGTGACACTGACATCTTCATCCATGGCCTGGCATGTGGACTTGTTGGATGAGATAGCGCAGTTTAGCTTTTATCGGCTAGGCCTCTAGAGAAAAACAAACCTGCTTCTGCTTCCAAATCCTGCACTTAATTAACACTGTAACCTTCCACAAGTCAGTTAACCCAATGCTGAAGCCTTCTCAGGATTGCAGGGAGAATGTGGTGAGGCCTGCAAGCACTCAGCACGTTACTGGCACATCCAGGCACTCAGTAAATGTTATCTGTGGTGGCAGTGGTGGCTGAGCCAGTACTGGTACTGGGGACCAGCTTTCAAACTCTGTTACCTCTGGATGGTAAGTGGCTACATTCACAAGAAATACTTTCAGTGTAGCCTACACTTTTTCATATTAGATTTCTTCAGTCAAGACTCTAAGCTGGTAGGGAAGAAGTTTTAAGAGTACACTGCTAGTTCTCACTCTTTCACGATGGAAGCTGCCTGCATGAGCTATTTTATAGCAGGATCTCTGAACAGTTGTAGACATTTGTCTTTTACTATGAAAGTGAACCGCCATCTGTTGGTTCTGGGAGCGTCCACACGAGACTCGTAGCCCTTTTTTTTTTAATGGACGGGGTCTGAGTGTGCAGTGGCTATTCACAGAGGTGATCATAGTGCACTGCAGCCTCCAATCCCAGCCTCCAGTGATCCTCCCACCTCAGCCTCCAACATCTGGCACTACAGGTGTGCACTGCCACACTCAACTATGTAGTCCTTCTTTTCATGACCTTGGGCTAGCGCTGTTTTCTTTTTCTATTCTCTTTTTAAGGTCTCTTGAGGGAAGCCCCTTCCTGTGCAGGCCACTTAGATTGGTGTTGGATAGCTGTTGTCCTGTTAGCTAATACTGTCCCCGTGACTTGTGCAGTTTAGCTTTAAATGACTCAGAGACATGTGTCAGCATTTATTTTTAGTACCTTTTGCCCCACAGCTACGTCTCTCAGATGTGTCTCTTCCAACTGTCTGTCTGGCTCAATGTTTCTGTGTAAGTGACATGTAAAACCTCTTTATACCTCAACCTTTCCATAGCTTTTCTCTTTTGTTTTTTTCTCTTTCTTAGAACAACCACACAGAGCTGCACAAATTGCCATTTTATTCTATTATATAGCTTCTTCAGTGTGATGACGTCAATATTAAATGTTAAAACAGGCTCACTGGAAGTATTCACATACTGACATATAGATATGCATAGGGTTCACACATAAACACGTACGGATGTATTACATTCATGGTTGCTTGTTATTTTAAGCAAAATAATGTATTAACAAAACCAACTTTACCACTGGTCAGTTGTTATAAACAAGAAATAAGTTCCTAAGGCATATTTCTGGTCACAAAAACATCACCAAACTGCTAAATACAGACCTAGAACACGTCTGATATCAAACACTGAAATGCATGTGAGCAATATGTATGATAAAGATCAGTAAAAACAAGTCATGAAAATAGTGCGTTAAAAACAGCATTTACTCCATTTTTTCTAAATCAGAGAGTGATAGCAGTCAGTGGTGGTAGGTTCAATCATGAAGTAAATATTTACAAAGCAAAAATTGTAAGGCACACCTTCTACCAACACGTGGTTCAAAAGCTGTCATGAATGTGGCAGCTCCCTGAGGGCTTTCTACGGCATCCTTCATTGTCTTGCTTTGGTATGATTATTGCCTTTTTACAATTTTTTATTTTACAAGAAGTTATATTCATTCATTTCTTTCCTCCCTCCCTCCCTCCCTTCTTTCCTTCCTTCCTTCCCCTCTTTCTTTCTTTAAACAGAGTCTCACTTTAATGTCCTTGGTAGAGTGCTGTGGCATCATAGCTCACAGCAATCTCAGACTCTTGGGCTCAAGCGTTCCTCTTGCCTCAGCCTCCTGAGGAGCTGGAACTACAGGCGCCTGCCACCATGCCTCGCTAGTTTTTTAGAGACGGGGTCTCGCTTTTGTTCTGGAACTCCTGAGTTCAAGCAATCCACCCACCTCCACCCCCCTCAGTGCTTGGATGACACCGCGACCATGCCTGCCTGTCATTCATTCATTTTGTAACCCACTTGTTCAGTTTAAGATCCCAGGTGGCCAGAGCCTGTTCTGAAGGCTCCAGAAGCAAGGTAGGAACCAGCCCATGACTGGACCCCATTTCGTCACAGGACGCACTCACGCACGCCCCCATACTCACTCTGACAGGGACAAACAGACACACCACTTCTCCAATGTGCGCATCTTTTGAGATGTAGGAAGAAAACAGAGCACCGGGAGGAAACCCAAACAGACATGGGGAGAACGTGCAAACTGCACACAGACAGTGGCACTGGCTGGCCTGACTGCTTTTCTTATCAATGTTTTAACGAAATGACATCATTCGAGGATCTGCTGGATATCTTTTGTATCATCAATATTATATTAACAGGATAAAATAAGCACATAAAAAGATACACACATCTATTTACTTATACATAAATATGTAGGTAGGTGTATAGTAAATATAAATATTTCATAGTTTATATCATCAAGTAAGTTTACAAGCTTCCTTTGTTTTTCTGTTGGGTTTTACATGCCCCCAATTGTCCAGAATATGTAAGTGCGGGGAAAGAAATAATTCAGCCACCATCCCTTTGTCCTTGCTTTGAGATGGCTATGGTTTCCTGTCACGGCTTTATTTTTAAGCAAATACACAGAACAAGTTGTCACTGTACGATGCTCTGTAGAATATTTCAGGTTATTTGGGTCCATTGCATAATTTGACTCCAAGAAGGCTGTCAATATCCATTTCCTTTGCCCACAATTGAGTTGGGCATGCTCACTGTGAATTCTGATCTAGGGAAACTCCATTCAGTAGAACTTGAAAGATTCAAGATATGTGAATTTAGTTTCATCTGCAGTTAACTAGGCTGATTTAGGAGTGTGCTTCTGTTTTCTCCTCTTTTTTTTAGGTATGTGTGCTGTCACTAAAATATCAGTACGTCTCTGTTAAGCGTGGAAGCATGTGTGAACTTATACATTTGCACACGCACAAAACCACTTGACACTTCTTGAGTGTCTCCCCCATAACTTAGGAGGCATTTCATCTGTCAGCACGAAGAATAAAGACCTTCCCCGAATACAACTGCAATCATGTAATCCTGTTAGCGAGCTTCAATAGCACTTGTCAGGCCCCGGCGAAACCAGCTCACTGCATGAAAACAAACCACATAATTCTGTTTTTATGTACACGTTGGTTCTTGTTGACATACTATTAAATTGTTTTAATAGGGCCTACTTAGAAAGGTATATATCTTGGTAGTTAAAGCCTACTACATTGGAAAGTACATTTTATATCCAAAATATTGCTCTCATAGGAAAATTGTAATTACAACATTTAGACTACATAGCCAAACTACGTAGCTTTGTCTTGTCTTTGGGAAAATAATACTAAGCTAAAATTGTACCTGTCATTGAGATAGTAGGAAAAAAAAGGAGAAAGGAGGAAAAAAAAAACCCCTGTCACCTGAAGATAGAGCAGAATATGGAGGGTGTAGGTTGCTGCACAATTAACCACAGTTCTGCTTGATTATTTTTGGTCACAGCTGCAGACTGGATGAAACTTAAATGCCAACCTTTTTTAGTTTTTGAAAATCTTGTTCTTTCATGAAATTTGTTTACCACAGCTTTCTCTCGGAGAAGATGGTGGAGAGTGATGCATTTTTCAGCTGGTGACATATTTTGCCAAAGGGGACACATTTGCTTAGTGAATACGTAAATCCCATCCTATGCACACAAGTAGTCTTTCCCTTTCATTTATTTCCTTGAAGTTGAACTCCCTGGCTGCTTTCGACATCACATCCCAAGAAAGTGAATGCTCGGTGCTAAGTATGGCTGTGGTTCCTTCTGGTCCGTGCAGCCCCGGGGGCTTACAAAGAGGAATTGTGATGCAGAATCACACTGGCCGCAGAACATTTCCAGCTTAGCTGCAGTGGTTTGATTTTCTTCTTTCCACTCTAAAAATCCTTAAAATCAGATTTTCTCTGCCCTCCCCCACTTCTACTAATGGTTCTTTCTTTAAACGTGTCCTTTGTTTATTTAAAAATGAAGATATTTTTGCATGCGTTCAGCCACTTCTCAAGTCTAGCTAGGTAGGCATTATGACTTCAAACATCCATTTTCAGACTGACTGGCACACATCTGTGATATTCTGAAATACATATAATAATGGGTCCATTTCCTGGCATACCTAAAACTCTAAAACCATTGGAATCCCCAGAGTAGTAAATGTATCTTTTGTATGCTAACGGAAAGACTAGTGGCTGGGGGCTATAACTTCAGGATGGGGACCAGATCTATCACCTGAAAGACTAAGGTATGATTAGAGGGCAGGGGAGAGAGGCTGAAGGTTGAGTTGATAACCAATGGCCAAGGATGTGATCAATCATAGTTATATAATGAAGCCACCATAACATTCCCAAGCACTGGGTGCGGAGAACAGGCCAGCAGCTGAGCCTGGAGAGGTTCCTGGAGGGTGGCGCCCCCCTGAGGGGGCATGAAGCTCTACATCCTGCATACCTGGGCCTGTGCATCACTTCCATCTGGCTGTTCATCTGTATCCTTTGGAATATGCTTTATAATAAACTGGCAAACATAAGCAAAGTGTTTCCCTGAGTTTGTGAACTGCTCTAGTGAATTAATGGAACCTGAGGAAGGGGTTGAGGGATCCCCAATTTATAGCCAGTCAATCAGAAGCACAGGACAGCCTGGACCTTGTGACTGGCATGTGAAGTTGGGGACAGTGTTGTGAGACAGAACCCTTAACCTCTGTGATCTGATTCTGTCCCCAGGTAGATAAGGGCAGCATTGAATTACAGAACACTCAGCTGGGATCGACTGGGGAACTGCTTGATGTGTGGGGGAAAAAATATCTCTCCGTACATGGGAATTGTGTTGAGTGGTGTGAGAGTAAGAAAAAATAAAAAAAGGAAAAACGCTTTGTTTTGGGAGATATTTTTTTTCCTATCTAAAAGCACATCCTATACCCATTCTGTGAGCACCTTGGATCCAATCCCCAAATAAGTCAGTCTCTATAAAGAGAAGACAAGGAGCAAGGCCAGGGAGTGGGCTGGACAAGGAAAAATTGTGGAAGGATTTATTGCTTCCTTAGAGTTTTATAAAATACTATGGTGGCCTATGATTACCCCAGTGACTTCAGAGAGAGAGAAGCTGCCCCTTGAGTCAGCAAGTTGTTACAATGATGACAACAGCTGTAGCACAATCAGTGAGAAGAGGAAGAAGATGAAGAGGAAAGAAATACACTCATTTCCCACAACCTAACCATTCTTTTAAAGTTGTTTTCCATAGGGACTAAAGTATCATATAATCATCCAAGTTTCCTCTCTCCCCCTTTGGATCATCAACGCTGTTAGCAATGAAACAGATTTGGAGCCCAACCAACCCCCAGGTAGAGCCCGGGCATCCATGTGCTCTCTTCAGTGAAGATAGGCTGATATCAACATCTTCACCACAGTGGAGGTTCTTTTGTTGTCTTGGAAACAGATGTGTTTGCCTTTTAGAGATATATAGATTAGCATGCTGTGTCTCTGGAAAAAACTAAAATAGGGTAATTTTAGTCTTTGTCCTAATGTTTCTAAGCCTCATTTGATCCTCTGAGAATAACTCGGGTCTCCAAAAGAAATACCCATAGTTAGTGAGAACAGGAGAAGCCCAACAATCCACTTTAGTTGTCTCTGAGATTTGTCAGTATAAACTGTTCTGATGTGGAAAAACAGAATACCTGAACCTGGGTAATTTATAAAGAGCAGAAATTTATTTTCTCAGTTCTGGAGGCTGGGAAGTCCAAGGTCAAGGGGTCAGCATTCAGTGTCTGGTGAGGGCCTTCTTGCTGTGTCTTCACATGGCAGAGGCAGAAGGGCAAGAGAGCAAGCCATTCCCATCAGCGAGCCCCTTTGAAAGGCACCCAGTCCCGTTCATGAGGGGGAAATCCCTCCTGACCAACCACCTCTTAAAGGCCCTACCTGTTAATATCATCACATTGGTAACCTCCGAATTTGGAGGGGACTTATTCAAACCACAGCATCTTCCTTATTGCAAGTGAGCAGGAAGCTGGATAGAATGCATTCCTTCAAAATGTATAGTTGAGGCAATCCAATTTTATCATAATTAAACAGTTTAACTCAAATGAATATGGCATTATCCATGACACAATGACTTTTAATGCCAACTGCGTAACTGTGTATGCACTTAACATCTGTTATGCCTTTTTCACTCATTTATCAACCATGCATGGCAAGGCTACAATATGCCAGCAACTGATGAATTTTTTTTAAAGTGTATGATATTCGAAGAAGAAAATATTAACTAGAAGAATAAAGAAAGGTGCAGGCAGTATTTTCTTTGGAAATTTTTAAATCACTTCACAGCAAATAAGATGGAAACACTGGGGTCAGACTTGGCATAAATGGTTTTTAAAAGTTCCCCTTTAGGGCTCGGTGCCTATAGCATAGGGGCTAGAGCGCCAGCCACATACACCAGAGCTGGGTGGGTTCAAATCCAGCCGGGGCCTGCCAAACAACAATGACAACAAAAACCAAAAAATGGCCGGGCGTTGTGGCGGGCACCTGTAGTCCCAGCTACTTGGGAGGTGGAGACAAGAGAATCTCTTGAGCCTAGGAGTTTAAGGTTGCTGTGAGCTGTGATGACACAGCACTCTACTGAGGACGACACGGTGAAACTCTGTCTCAAAACAAAGTTCCCTTTTTGTACGAAGAGATGCAGCTCACTAGTCTAGACGGGGAGGATGCACTGGCTGTTCCCACCCGTATGTGGAAGCTAAAAAAGTTGAGCTAGGAAGAAGCAGAGAATAGAATTGTACTACAGCCTAGGAACGGTAGGCAGGAGGGAGATAGGAGGGCTTGGTTAAGGATTACAAATTTACAGCCAGATAGCAGGCATAGGTGCTGGTGAGATGTACCACTATAGTGGGATGACTGTAGATAACAATAATTTGTTGTATATTTTCAAATAGCTAAAAGAGAAGATTTTAAATGTTCCCCAAAGAAATGACAAATGTTTGAGGTGATATGCTAATTTTCCTAATTTGATCATGTATTAAAACATCACTCTGTGCCCTATAAACATGTACAATTATTATGTATCAATAAAAAGAAAGACAGGCTTTACAACCTTGCTGACGACTGGTGCCAACAGCCTATGGGAGTTTGTAATGAATGCAGAACTCATGCTAGACCAGCTGGATCAGAACCTGCATTTGAAGACCCTCCTCCCGAGTGACTAGACCTGCTCACTCATGTCACACACTGCAGCTGGGCTAGTTATTTGAAGCCTATAGTCAAGCCTCACCCTTTTTGTCTTTCAAACCTGCATCAGGAACTCTGTTGCTGGTACCGAGAGGCTGCACGGTGCGACCAGAAACATTTCCCTCTATTAGCCAAATAGTGGAAATGTAGACCCTGGTTACTTTGCACAGTGGAGTAAAGCAATTCCATTCACAGTGGATGCTGTGGAAAGCCTCTTTGCACCAACTGGGTGGGGTGTAGCCATCACAAACTACTGTCTTCTTATTATTACAAGCGTGGTGACCACAGAAAAAGGCATTTCCCATATAGGACAACGCAGAGGCTTACACAGTGCTGACCTCCTTTTCCTTGTGCACTTGGGGACATCCTTGCTGGTAGTTGATCTGTGGAATCATCCCCACCTCTGTTCCCATTTCCACCCCTCTCCCTCTCATTCTCTCATGCTAGTCTTCCACCTCTTTCTCCATTTCCATCTCTAACTCTCTCTCTCACTGACAATCCATCATTTTCCGAAATGTTACATGAAGCAGTTCACAGTAAAAGCACAGGAAAAAGCCATACATCGCCCCAAACCCTCCATTCTCAGCCCCACTCCCTGGGAGGTTGCAGTCCGCTCTCTTTCTGCACCACTTCTTCATTCCCTTTGCACTCCCTCTCTCAGACTCCTGGCTGTGCCACCCAGGCCTCCTGACCCCGCGCACCTGCTCTTGGATTGCTGCATTGCTTTTATCTAGAAGTGTGCATGCCTGGCCTCGCCAATGAGGACCAGGCCTATAACTTTGAGTATCTGAAAATCCATGCTTTCTCCTGTACTCACAGTGGTGCTCAGCAACTATTTACAGAGAGAGAGAGAAGCAGACAGACAGACACTGCTTCTATCATACGGTGCTGGAGAGTAGAAGGAGCACTGGGCTGTGTCAGAAAATCACAGTGGACTGTGAATGATCATTGCCAAGATATTTAAATGGTGCACCTCAGTTTACTTATCTGTAAGAGGAAGTCCTTGAACTAATGATTGGTATGTTTCTTTGTAGCCCAGACTTGCTCTATGTCTGTCAGTGTCCACAGCTCTCCTGCCTCTACCTGCACTGGCTGCTTTGGAACCCACTTTACTGGGCATACACATCTGTGTATCAAACAGTAAGGACCGTCAGTTTGTCTCAATATCACGAGAATATCTGATCCCATCATTATTGCTAAGTTAGGTGGGCTGCCTCCATTAAGAAGGCTGGAGAAATGGCCTTCCACTTAATACACATCTACTGAGTTTGTGCCACTGTGCTGAGCCCTACAGCCCTCATGGACATGGGGCAGGCAGAGAAAATGACAGCAGCACTGTCCCCCAATAGGGCACACTCAGAGCACTATCCAAGTGCCTGCGGATGTCAAAGAGCTGACTTTTCATGCAGGTTTTTAGATAGCAGTTGATAGTGTGGGAAGCCCAGCATTTGACAGCAGAAGAGTGGTGGATCCAAGACCTGAGAGTTGAAAGGTGAGAGGTGCAGGCAGATAAGGCTGTAGAGGAGGCAGGAGCAATGCTGGAGAGGTCCAAATGTCCTGCAACCTAGAATGGGAGTCGAGGTGGGATGAGCCAGGGGAATTTCCTCTTCCTTGCTAAAGCTGCATTTCCTCTGAGAGAGCCCAGCTGTCCCAGACCCAAGCCCCACCAGGACGCAGATTCCTCATGCCTTCACAGAGGGCTCCCGCACTACCAGGCATTTTCATAAGCAAGAGGCAAATGTTAGGAATCAGACATTTTAGGAATCGTAGAGAGGGGAAAAAGAGACAGACAGGCAGACAGGCTTCTAAGGTTGCACAGACAGCAAATAACAGACCCACGTTCACAGCTAGCTCTTCTGCCAACACACCCAGTTCTCACCCCACTCCAGCCCTGTGTCTTGAAGAGTTGCCACGTGCTTTAAAAATCTGCTTAAAGCCACAATATTTCTAGATGTGGTTGTCATTTCCTGCTGTCCCTGCTGTTCTCCATGGCCACTCATTTTTTCGCCCTGATTCCCAAGCTGCACGCACAAGTGGGAAGGGGATAAAGGAGTGGAGGCCATAGTCACCCCGCACAGAAGCAGCAGCCAGAAGGGGTGGAACGTCTCCTCTCCCACTCTGCTCCACTGAAGTTGGCTTTGAAAAGGCCGACCATTGGAAATGGTTTTTTTTTTTTTTTTTTTATCACTAGTGACTTTCTCTCCCAGGAAATGTGAGCCTTGTGGATATGAAGAATAATGGCAAAGTGCTTTGAGGTTTCTTGAATATAAAGCATTGTGTAGGTGTGTGATATTATTATTACCACTTTCCGTTCAAGAAGTGATCTTTAAAAAGATTAAAAAAAAAAAAGTCTGTAATTTTCAGCTTTCCTTCTAGACTGGCCTGTGGCCATATTTAGCATTAATATCATAGTCCTTTGGGTGTACTTAATTAGGATGTTTTTCTGACTAGTTAACTCTGATTGGAGAAGTGTGTTACATAACAACTCTTTTACTCCCAACACTAAATAGTGAGAAGTCAGACGGTCAACCCCAAGGACTGGATGCAGAAAACCATTCTAATCAATTCATACACACCTTTATTTTTGGTGATCCCTACAGCGCATTCAAAACACTTTTAGGCATAGAGAGAGAACCGTGAGAGAATCACCAATTTCACTTGAGTGGGGACATTTTCCGAGCTCCATCCAAGCTCAGATAATGTCACAGGTTCGCTGGAAGGTGAAGAAGACAGGCAGGATTTCAAGGCCTATTCTAAACCACAGCAAGCTTTTGAAGATAACAGATTGATACATTTGCATCTTCAAAGGCAGGCCAATTCTTTATATATCTTCTTCCTGAGACACCTTGGTTAGTCCCATCTGCAGGGAAAGCCCTGCAGATGGCGTGAGGACTCATACATGGGAATCTCGTCTGGGCTCCAGCCCGTTAGTTTCCCAAACTGTGAATTATCCCTGGTGTCCAATATTTCTTCAAAGACAAAATTACGTGTGCTTTTTAAAAAATAGACTTGAATTTTTAGAACAATTTTAGACAGGCAAGAACTATGTAGAAGATGGTTATAGAGACTTTCTAACCCCTTTCTCCCATTATTAATGTCTTAGCATTAGTATGATACATTTGTTACAGATAATGAATATTGATATATCATTATTAACTAACACCCACAGTTTACTCAGATGTCTGTAGTTTTTACCTAATGTTAACAGATCTCATCTAAGAAACCAGATTGCATGTGGCTGTTATATCTCCTTAGGCTCCTCTTGGCTATGACAGTTTCTCAGATTTTCCTTATTTTTGATGACCTTGACCTTGTTTTTGATGAGTTTTTGAAGAGTACTAATCAGTGTGCTCTACTATTAGAATTCATATGATTTTTTTTCATCGTAAGATGGGGGGTTGGGATTATTGAAAGGAAGACCCTATAGGCAAAGTGCCATTTTTATCACATCATATCAGAGTTATGTACCACCAACATGATTTATGACTATTAGTGCTGGCCTTAAGCACCTGCCTGAGGTAGTTTTTGTCAAGTGCCTCTGCTACAAAGAAACTTATTCTTGTCTCCCTTTCCACATCGTAGTCTTTGGAAGGGAGTCTCTATGCACAACCCACACTTAAAGAGTGGGAGTGTAACCCTTATTGAGGGTGGCAAACCAGGTAAAGAATCTGGAATTCTTCTGCAAAGAAGATTAGTTTCTTATTTCCCATTGATTAACATATTCAATCATTTATTTATAACAGTATGGATTCATGGATATTTATTTCATATTTTGAGTTTTAATTCAGTATTACTTTATTTAGTTCCATAAGTCATTCCAGCGTGGGTCAATGGGAGATCTTTCAGTTGAATCCTAAGATCCTTTGTCATATATCTCACCATTTTCTCTCTTTGGAGCACTTTCTTACTTTCTGGCATTATAAGATTCACCAGACTGTGTTGTACACAAAGTGGAAAATTTCTAGTCACTGGTGAATATCCCTTTAAAGAGCTTTGAATGAGAACAAAGGGTCTAAGTGCATGTAGGTTAAAACCCCACACAGAATTGTGCCTCATATGAGCAGAGTCTGCATCCTCCTGGCTAGTGGCCCAGGATCTAGGGGCACTGGTTGTGGATGTAAGAGAGGATGGCACACACCAGCCAGCCACTTGACAGAAGAACATCAGAAGAGGTTGCAACTGGGGACCAGTCTTCTTCCTGAAATCAAGTGCTGTTTCCTCAGGCTCAGAGGACTGATCATTCATAGCTGAGAGCAAACAGGCGGCCAACCTGATCCATCTGCTAACAGAACATTGGAGTTGAAGCAGCCAGTTTTTAAAGACATTTGGGGAGAATCTTTAGTTTATACAAGAGTGAGAAATGGGGAGGGACTGTAGAGGGGAAGTGTCTCCTTCGTGTCATGTGCCAACCCGAATTAACAACTAATGAAAGCAGATTGTATTTAGCAGATTTTAATATAAATTAGGTTAATGGTAACACATTTGAAATAGTACACTAGAAAATCAGTCTGTAATAACAAGCTAACAGATGTTGGCATTTTTATTATTAATTATACATTTCATTATCATCTGATTATTGTCAAACATCGTTTGACAGAAAAAAATCATATAAATGATTCATACACATTTGTTAGGTTGTTAAGGGGTGCGAGTGCCTACTTTATTAATGTATGACTTGAGTAGTCTGATATCACTCTGAAAATCTCAACTTTCATCAAGACTATAGAGCCATACACAAAATGTTGCAATAATCCTCAATATAACTGTCATTGGAGGATCTGAAAGAGTTTCACACCCTAACTCATCTTGCCTACCCTTTTGCCCATTTGACTCCAAGGCAAACAGAGAAGAGATTCAATTTCTCAGGGAACATTGCTGAGCAAATGAGACAGCATCATCACACATCATACGATCACGTCTCAAAGAGATCACAGAAAGAAATGGTTATGCAATTGCTGTTGTAGAGTTTGTGGAACTGGGAAACTGGGCTTTTGTTTAATATACATGAAAGAAAATTAAAGAATAAGCAGCATAGTAGCCAGTCATCAGACCAATCAAATTTAAAATAAGGGTTTCCCATCATTCCCACTCATTTTCTTAGCCAAATCTGTTTATACAATATAATCCCTCCAGATAATCAGTTTGTGCCAGCAACCTAACCTTTCTACTTGGATGTGATTCTGGTTATGGGTCACTGAATATGTTAGACAGTATGAAAGTCTTGTGATTTACGTGTTGTCGGGGCTTTCCTGAAGGAAGTAGCTCCTCAGTTGTACTACAGTGTGTGACGCCCAAGAAGACGGCCAAGGTAGTGTGAGAGCATTGAGTGTTCCCACCTTGAAGAACAGGTAATGGAGCTGGAGACAGGGGGCAGAAAAGACAGCTGACATGACGCCACTCCTTGCACTTGTGTTGAACAACTACTTTATTTACCTGATTTGAAAGAGCCTATGAACCTCTTTGAAAATATCTATTCAACAAAGCTTTTTATTGCATCTCATTATTTACTATCTTGTCTGTGATTTTCAGCAGGAAAAATGACTCTCCTTGGAAACTGGTAAGATGCTGGGGAAAGGAGTTTAGTGTGAAATGTTCCCATTTCCCGAGCACCGAGGAAGGCCCATGGGCTTTGCCACTGAATGATACAGTAGGAAAAAGATGTGTCTTGTATCAACCAAGTGACTTACCTTGGGACACTCAGCTGGCTGTCAGGACGTAGTCAGATAAACAGGTGGTCCAGGCAAACAGCTGCCCTGATTCCCAGCTCATAAGGGTTGATAGAGAAAGAGGAGAAAAGTAACAAGATTCAAAATCTGCACATACCAGAACCTCTCCTAGGAAGACTGTTTGGGGGTATAAGGCCTATTTTGTGGTTGCTGGAATAGAGGGTGAGGTCTCCTAGGGGTATATTCCAGTAACAATATGCGGTAGCAACACTGGCTATGAAGAGAATATATTCAGATCAAAGCAGACCTTTTATTTTGCTGAGAAGATGCAAAAATGTTGTATCCAGAGTTGAGTCGCTGAGAATCAAAAACAGGGTCTGAGCCTGTCACACTGGGTTCCTTCTTTTCCTTTCTTTCCCAAGCATCACATTCACCTCTACATAAATGATTCTCCAGAACACCAGTCTCATCAGGTAACAAATTCTCAACTTACTGAATGTGTCCACATAGCTCAGCCCAGCTTAGGGTAGCATATGTAAGCTTGGTTCTGATAACAAAAATCAGTAGGGATACTCTAATAAAGAGGAACATGGACATGAAGCTTGTATTTACACGCATCAGATGGGGTGCTAGAGCCCGTCAGTGCTCAGGCTCCAGCGGTGCTGCAGAGGAGTGCAAACCAGTGCACTGCTCCCCTCGGACCCTGGGACAGTGTGCTGAGAGAGGGAACAAATCAAAACACACCAAGGCAAAGGGCAGTCTCTTGCCTTGTCCATGAGACATGTTTGATATCTGGAGATGAGGAATCTCAAGAGGAAGTGACAGAGGAAGACTGAGAAGAAAGTAAAGCTGAGGGTTTGGGTAACATGGAGGCGGGCAGCGCTCGGTGTACGCCCTAGCTGAAGAGGGCAGATCCAGTTTGATGAGAAACTTAGGATAATGATGCAAATTCCGAAGATGGCCCTAAACATACTGCAAAGTGGAGAGGGAGGTGTGGAAACAGCCTGCACCTCTGTCATAATCCTGCACATGCCTGGCTTTAATAAGAGCTTTGCCAGGGACAAAGACATACACTCCTCTCCCTCTTGGGTCTTATGCTGGTTCATCTACGATCAACGTTATTTTTCAAGAACATAATTCAAGTTTGAAAACTGCTTTTAATTCAGAAACAAAAACATTCTCTTGGTGGTACTTTGAACTTGATTCTATGACTTATTTTTTTCATAGTCTAAGGATTTTTAGCAAATGTGTGAAGTTGAGTAACCATCACCACTGTCTAGTTTAGGGATACTTCCATCATTAGGAGAAGATTTTTTGGTAACTGTTTTAATCAATCCTGCTTCCCATCTGTGTCAATTTTGACAGCAAATACAATATATGCATGCTGAATATTCAAGATGCATCTGTGAAAACAACTGCACGTACCAGGCCCCTAAATGGACTGATTCTCTTAAGTAATAAGATGTGTTTAGCATTTAAGGTTTGCAAATTTTTATTTTTTGGTCAGGTACAGTCTTCATACTGACAGCCAGAACAGAATTTCTGACTGTTATTCTGTATGTAGTTAAAACGTGCATAACATCTGCCTTGTGCACCTGCCAGCATTGACTGTCTCCCTGCCAGCCAAGGTCCCCACCTCTGGGGACATTTTGGTGCCCTGGTCTGGGGTTTTTACATTACCCACAGTCAACTTTTATTCTCCATGTACCAACTCTGTGTTCAATTCTGATATTTCCTAAATTCCTGGGGATGTCTCAGACACCACAGGTGGTGGAAGTCCTAATTTCCTAACATAGCCCTGAACTTCAGACCCAGTTAAAAGTCCTTGGCCTCCCATACTTCTGACTGATTATGTATTATAAATATTTTAACATTTTCTGTATATTATGATGTTTTGGTGTCCTTAAAGTAAACCTTTCTGGATAGGGAAAGACATCATTCTTTTGGTTAGCCAACACTCAGAGATAACAAAAGAACCAGCAGAGGACATGACCATGATATGCAAACTAACCAGTCTAGCACCAAACCTCTCTATCAGGCTAGTATGCCTGGGAGAGAATATTCTTCTGCCTTAGTCATTCCATGACCAGACTCTAGGCAACTAGGTTTCCCTCGGAAACCCCAAATAAAGCCAGTTGTCTGACTCTGTCCTCTGTCTCCTGACCATGCTAGTGTCCCATGGGCCCCTGAAGTGGGAAGACTGCAGACGGTCCTTGAGGAACAAGGTGGTGAGTTCCCTGCCTTCCTTTTTTATCTCTCCATACATTCAGGGAGCTGCATAAGATTCCAGTGTGGAACCAATAGACACCGACTGAAAAGCTTAGGAAAAAAAGTCTATTTTCCTAGTCAAAAAAAAATCAGGAAAAGGCTGGCCTAAAAAGAGAACAATTTTTTGGCAATGCCTTCCACACGCCAGTCAGATACCAACAGAAAAACTTACACTACCACCCCCATCAGATTTCAATGGGACAACCTAGAAGTTTATTATCCACATCACTCCCTACCTCTGAAGAAGCAGGTAATGCTCTGATTCTTCTCTATGGTGGTGCCTGTGGACTGGAAACTGATCTATTTCCTACCTGGAAGATAGAGGAAATGTTACTATTTCCTCCATCAGAGTAGAGTTAGCATGGTTTGGTAAGGAGTTGAGCCTCCATACCAATCCAACAATAAATGAGACTGAATAAAGATAGTTGATACTCTTGTTCCCCTGACTCCCTACCTCTGGTCTATCAGCAGGGTCCAGTGGGGAGCTGAGCCTCCACTCTCACCTTGGAACAATGAAATGGAATGAGGTGGTTTGAGGACACACTGATGGCATTCTGCTTTGTCCTCTCTCCTCTAATGGTGTCAGTGGGGCTCAGAGACACCTGAACTTATGTGCCCATCCTGCAACGATAAAGTGGTGTGAATCGTCCCTCCTGCCCCATCTCCCTGATGGCAATGGAGCCCAGTGCAGAGGTGATCTTCCACTTCAACTTAAGACAATTCAAGGCAATGAGGCAGTGCCAGTTGGTGCCCCATTTTTACTAGAAAAATAAAATAATTAATTGTGTCTTGGAGATTTATAAGACAATAACAAAAGATGTAGAATTTGTATCTTCATCTCTCAGAAGGAAAGGGTAGAAAGCATGGTACTAAACGACCATTCCAGTAAATAAAGCTGAAAATGTCCTGAATTTTACAAATGACATATTAAAACCTATAGATTCAAGACATTAAGTGACCTGCAGGTAAAATAGACCTAGTGAAATCCACGAAAAATACATTATAATCCAACTTCTGAAAACTAAAGATGAAGACAAATATGTGAAAACAACTATGGAAAGAAGACACATATCTTTTAGGAAACACTAATTTGAATGACAGGGGATTTCTTATCGGAAACCATGGAAGCCAGAAGAAATGACATGGAATTGTCAACAATAGTTTCTATGTCCTTTGAAACTATCTTTTCTCAGTGAAGGGGAAATAAAGACATTCTCAGACAAAGTAAGAAAATTTGCCACTGAAAAACTTATCCTTAAAGAATGGCCTAGAAGGAAATAATAACTAATGAAAGGAACTAATAACAATAAGTTTGGGAAATTCAGAAAGGATAGAGAATTGGAATGGGTAACCACAGGAGTAGAAGATATGTAATCAAATATTTACTTCTACAAGTTTCTTAAAACATATTTTTTGGTTGAAGCAAAAATGATAACATCATCTGATATGGTGCTTTGTATATGTAGATGGTATGTTTAAGACAGTTACATTTTAAAAGGAGGGAGAGCAAAAGAATCTAAATGGAAATAATGGAAATAATATACATAAAATGTATATTACTACTTCTTTACCTGAAGTAGTAAAGGATTGATATCTAAAGACTATGGTAAGTTATGTGTGTATAGTGTAATACCTAAAGCAACCATCAAAAACCAATTAAACTAGGGTGGCACCTGTGGCTCAAAGGAGTGGGTCGCCGGCCCCATATGTTGGAGGTGGCTGGTTCAAACCCAGCCCTGGCCAAAAACTGTTAAAAAAAAAAAAATTAAACTATAATTAGTGATAGACTCACACTACTATAAATAAATCAAGGTAGAATCCTAAAAATATTCAAATGACCTATGGCAAGATAAGCAAAAAAAAAAAAAGAATAGAATGAGAAACAGAGTAAGCAGAAAATAAATGATAAAATGACACAATTAAGTCTTAACACAGTAAAAATTACCTTAAATGTAAATGGCCAAAATATACCCTGATAAAAGTCATCAGGGTAGATAGAGAATAAAATGGCCTAACTATATTCTGCTCACAGGAAACTCACTTCAAATTCAGTAATATAGGAAGGCTGAAACAAAACAATGGAAAAGATATTTCATGCAAGTAGTAACCAAGAAAAAAAGATCAAGAGTGGCTGTATTAATATCAGATGACGTAGAACTCACTGAACACAGAGCCTTACTAGAGACAAAGAGGGATTAATCCATCAGGAAGACACAGTGATTATAAATGTCTACATATCAAGCATCACATACTCTACAAACTGAGAGCTGAGAGGAAAAATAGACAAATGCAAAATATTTGCAGGAGAGTTCAAAGCACCCTTCTCAGCAACTGACAGGACTAACAGAAAATCAGCAAGGCTGTATAAGATTAGGAAAACACAATTAACCAAGATGTTCTAAACAAAATATATAGGCTACTTTACCCCCAAATAGCATAATATGCTTTTTTTTTAAAAAAAAAAAGATGTTTATAGACCACCTCTTCAACATAGGTACTATATACCCTGTTCCATAAAATAAGCATCAACAAATTTAAAAGAATTGAAATAATACCTCATTTGACATCTGTAAATAAACTAAATAAACTCCTTCCAAAACCAAAAAAAAAAAAAAAAAAAGAAGAATTGAAATAATAAAGCGTGTGTTCCGTGACCATACTGAATCAAACTAGAAATAAAAAACAGAAAGACAAGAGGAAAATTTCCAAATGCTTGAAAATTAAACAAACACTTCTAAATAACCCATGGTCAAAAAGGAAGTTTCAGAAGAAATCTTTAAAAATATATAACTTGGGGCAGTGCCTGTGGCTCAGTGTGTAAGCCCCATATACCGAGGGTGGCCGGTTTGAACCCAGCCCCAGCCAAACTGCAACAAAAAAATAGCTGAGCGTTATGGTGGGTGCCTGTAGGCCCAGCTATTGGAGAGGCTGAGGCAAGAGAATTGCTTAGGCCTAGGAGTTGGACATTGCTGTAAGCTGTGATATCATAGTACTCTAGCAAGGGCGACAAAGTGAGACTCTGTCACTTAAAAAAAATACATAACTTGTATTTACCCAAAGAGAAAAAAACATTTTGTGAAAAAGACACTTGCACTGGAAGGTTTATATCAGCACAAATCACAATTGCAAAGATGTAGAAATAACCCAAGTCCCTATCAATTCAGGAATGGATCAATAAAATGTTATATACATATACTGTGGAATACTATTAAGCCATACAAAAGATGGGTGATCTAATAACTTTACAAAAGACAACCTAGATGGAACTGGAGTCCATTCTCCTAAGTGAAATATTGCAAGAATGGAAAAATGAACACCAAATGTACTCAATACTAAATTGGAACTAATTGATCACTGCATCTGTGTCACATGGAAGTAAAACTCAGTGAAATTTAAGAGGAGCAGGAGAAGGGTCTGGGTGAATTCCCACCCAACATTGCACATGTACACTGTGACACTTTCTGGGTAAGGAGCACAACTATAACTTTGACTTAACATATACAAGAGCAAACTATGTAACTAAAAGGATGTGTGCCACAGTAATATTTTGAAATTAAAAAAAAAAACAAGAGGTAGGAGAAGAAGCCACCCCAAATTTTTATCATCACTAATATATTCTGATAGGGGAGATTTTAGGATGGAGCAATACATAGATGAGGTCTCAGAAAGGGTGGACATGAGCATAAATGGTACAGAGAGTGGGTTGTAGGTTTCTGATATGCATGCCACTGGAGCATTTGGTTATGTTTTTCCTAAGCCTACCCAACAGAAACTTGACTTTCAGACTTTGTATGGCTTTAATTGTTTAAGCCATGTCCCAGTCTGCTTAATAAGATAAAATAACAATAATTTAATATAAGCCCTTAAAGTTATATGAAACGATTGTACTGGAAACTACATATTTTATTCTTAACAAGGTAAAAGCAATACAATTAGTCACACATCATTTAATGAATGAGAGAAAAATGTGTCATTACATGATTTAGTCATTATGCAAACCTGACAGAGTATACTTACACAAACCTGGATGTTATTGCCTACTACATGCTTAGGCTATATTGTATAGCTAATGAGAGAAACATTATTAAAAAACAACTACAGGCTTCTTTGTCTCTTTGCCTACTTGCTGTCACAGTGGAGTCTTTTTTTACCCATTGTGAAAGTATCTTGCAGGTAAACCTCTATTTTGCTCCATAAGCCTATCTTTCTCCCTCCTCAATAAATTCTGTTAAAAAAATACAGAACTGAATAAAAATGGAAATACAACATATCAAACTATGTGGGATGCAGCTAAAGCCAGTGGTGAGAGGAAATTATTTAACCCCAAATGCTTACATTAGCAATAAAGAAATATCTAATATGAATAATATAATTTCCTACCCCAAGAAACTAGAATAATAAAAGCAAAATATGTCCAGAAATGAAATCTCAAAGATAAGAGCAGAAATCACTAAAATTGAAAATAAATAAAAAAAGAAAAATCAATGAAACAAAAGTGGCCTTAAAAATCAGTAAAATTTAAAAAGTTTAAGTGAAACTGCTAAAGATAAAAAGAAAGGAGATAGAAATCATGTTAATATCAGTAAAAAAACAGGAGAGATCACTGCATATCTTACTACCCTTAAAATAAATCTATGACAAGAGACATTGCAATAAAGGAGAATGTATTAGTTTCCTGTGGCTGCTATGACAAATTACTATAAACTTGGTAGTTTAAAGTAACACATACTTACTATCTTATAGTTCTGGAGAGCTGAAGTCTGAAGTCAGTTTCACTGGGTCTCTCTCTGGAGGTTTTGGGGAAAGATCCATTTCCTTGTTCTAGTCTGCTTCTCATCTTCCATCTTAAAAGTCAGTAGTTTGGCAACTTGCTTCAGCTGTCAATGTTGCCTTTTCTCTTTTATCTGGACAACTCTCTTTCCTCCTCACTATTATTGCATTTATGGTCCAAGTATATGATCCAGAATAACCTCCATAGTCAAGATCTTGAACTTAATTACATTTGCAAAGTCTCTTTTTGCATGCGAAGTAATATTTCCAGGGATTAGGACCTGGATGCCTTTGGGGGTTATTGTTCAGTTTACCACCAAATACGATAAATAACTTTGTGTTCATATCATAAAGTCTATAATTTAGAATAAATTAATTTCAAAAACCACAGATTGCTAAAACTTAACCAAAATGACATTTATAATTAGTCTTACACCATTAAAGAAACTGAATAATTAACTTAATAACTCCTGAAAGAAAAATTTCAAGACCAAAAGTTACCACTGAAGAAATTACCTCAAACATTAACAGAAAAATTAACACCAATTTTATATACTCTCTTTCAGACACAAATGAAGAAGGAACATATCACCCCTCAATTATGAGACTAATAATACCCTGATACTATCACCAATCAAAGACAGTACACACACACATACACAAACTACAGACCAATACCTCTGATAGACTTAGATGAAAAATCCACACACACACACACAAAATTTTAGCAAATCAAATCCAGCACATGATCAAGAGGGATATATTCCTCATATAAAGCCTCATATAAAGCCTGGTCAAACATTCAAAATAAGTCAGTGTAAAACTCTAGCACAACAGGATAAAGAAGAAAAATCACATGGTTATATCAATTAACATACAAAGTAACACCAATTAATAATTTTGAAAAACCACAGCAAACTAGCAAAAGAGGAAAACTGCCTTCCCTTGATAATAACATCTACAAAAGCCCAACATCTAATACCATGTATAATAGTGAAATATTGAATGCTGCCCTTCTAGTAGTGGGAAAAGTGCAAGGATGTCTGCTCTTCCTATGACTTCAACATAGCACTGGGGGGGAGGGGTCTCTAGTCACTTCAATAAGGCAAAAAAGAGGAATAAATGGAATACCAACTGGAAAAGAAAAAGAAAAAAATGTCCTATTTGCAGTTGACATGATTTTCTACATAGAAAATATCAAAGTATCTACAAAAACTCTTGGAACTACAAAAACTCCTGGAACTAATAAGTGTGACCCAATTAGGTCACAGGATTAGTAAACAAAAATAATATGTGGATACTAAAAATAAAAACACAGTATCACTTACAATCACTCCTAAGAAAAAGGAATACTTTGGTGAATTTCACAAAAGTATTATGTGAAATATATATGCCAAAAATACAAGGTGCTGATGAAAAAGACTAAAGAAAAATAAATTGAGAGATATACCATGTTTATGAATAGGAAGGCTCAACCTAGTAAGAATATCAATTCTTTTTAAATTTATCTATTCGTTTAACACAGTCCTTATTTGGCTCTCAAGCAATGTTTTTCTATAGTCAAAGACAAGGGTATTCTAAAATGTTTAAGGAGAAGCACAAGCCTTACACTTGCTAAACCAATCTTGGAAAAATAATAATAAAGTGAGAGGAACCATTCTCTCTAGTATTAGGGCCTACTATATAGTGGTCGTAACCAATCTATTCAATTTTATGACTTGTTACATAGATACAATTATCAAAAGTGTGGTATTAGAGGAGGGATATCCCTGATGTAGACTAGAGAACTCAGAAATGGACCCACTGAATAAGTGCAACTGATTTTTGAGAAATGCAACTTCTTGGTCAGGGAAGGATAGGTTCTTTAACCAATGAACATCCCTAGCTAAATAAATAAACAGCATCTTGATCTAAAATTCACAACTTACATAAAAATCAGCTTAAAATGAATCACAGACTTCACTGTAAAATAGAAACTATATCCTTTTAGATTAAAAACATAGGAGAAAGTCTTCAGGATCTAGAAGTGATGTTGCAATAGATCCTGAAGACTTTATTGGAAAGTCCAGTCCATAAAAGGAAAACAGTGGCAAAGAATCCCTCTTCAAAATTAAAAGATTTTGTTCTGCAAAAGACCTGTCTAAAGGATTAAAAGACAAGTTACAGCATGGGAGGAAATATTCAAAATCCACATATCTTGCAATTTATATTAGAAAACTGTCAACTGAGCCAAAAAGATCACTTGAGCCCAGGAGTTCTAGGCTAGAGTCAGCTATGATGATGCCACTGCATTCCAGCCTGGGTGACAGAGGGAGATCCTGTCTCAAAACACAAAACAAAATAATGATAACAAAAACAACAAACTATCAAAACAATCAAAAACTGTCAAAAGCAAACAGTTCAATTAGAAAATGGGGAAATAAGCAGAAGAAAAGAAATGACCAAAATTAGAGAATTCAATGAAATTGAAAACAAAAGAATTATACAACAGATCAATAAATAAAAAGGTCAGTTTTTTGAAAAGGTCAATAAAATACACAAACCTTTGTCTAACCTAACCAGAAATAAAAGAGTTAAATCCCTAATTTCATCAATCAGAAATGACAAAGATGAAATAACAATAGACTCCTCAGAAATTCAAAAAATCCTTAATGAATATTACCAAAAACTCTGTTCTCAGAAATATGAAAATCTAAAGGAAATAGACCAATACTTGGAAGCATGCCACCTTCCTAGACTTAGCCAGAAAGAAGTAGAAATGTTGAACAGGCCTATATCAAGTTCTGAAATAGCATCAACTATACAAAATCTCCCCAAAAAGAAAGGTCTGGGACCAGATGTCTTCACATCAGAATTCTACCAAACCTTCAAAGCAGAACTAGTACCTGTATTACTTAACCTTTTCCAAAAGATAGAAAAAGAGGGAATACTTCCCAACACATTCTACGAAGCAAATATCATCCTGATCTCCAAACTAGGAAAAGATCCAACAAGAAAAGAAAATTATAGACTAATATCTCTGATGAATATTGATGCAAAAATATTCAAAAAGATCCTAGCAAACAGAATTAAACAACACATCAAACAAATTATACACATAACTAAGGGGGTTTTTATCCCAGGGTCTCAAGGTTGGTTCAATATATGTAAATCTATAAATATAATACATCATACTAACAAAATTTTAAAAAGTCCATATGATTCTCTCAACTGATGCAGAAAAAGCTTTTTATAATATCCAGCATCCTTTCATGATCAGAACACTTAAGAAAATAGGTATAGAAGGGAAATTTCTTAAACTGATAGCGGCCATCTACAGCAAACCCACAGCCAATATTATATTAAATGAAGTACAACTGACAACATTTCCACTCAGATCAGGAACCAGGCAAGGTTGCCCACTGTTTCCACTGCTTTTTAACATTGTAATGGAAGTCTTAGCTATTGAGATCAGGCAAGAGAAGGCGATGAAGGGTATCCATCTAGGGTCAGCAGAGATCAAACTTTCACACTTTGCAGATGATACAATGGTATACCTGGAAAACCTCAGGGACTCAACTACAAAACTTAGAAGTGAGCAAGGAAAACAGCAGCATCTTAGGATACAAAATCAATACTCACAAATCAGTAGCATTTATATATACCAACAGTAGCCAGGCTGAAAAAACAGTCAAGGACTCTATTTCGTTCACAGTAGTGCCAAAGAAGATGAAATATCTAGGAGTGTACCTAACAAAGGAAGTGAAAGATCTCTATAAAGAGAACTATGAAACTCTGAGGAAAGAAACAGCTGAAGATGTTAACAAATGGAAAAACACACCATGCTCATGGTTAGGAAGAATCAACATTGTTAAAATGTCCATACTACCCAAAGCAATCTACAGACTTAATGCAATCCCTCTGTCATACTTTAAAGATCTGGAAAAATCAGTACTTCATTTTATATGGAAACAGAAAAAACCTCGAGTAGCCAAGAAATCACTCAGAAATAAAAACAAATCAGGAGGAATCACACTACCAGACTTCAGATTATACTATAAATCTATGGTGGTCAAAACAGCATGGTACTGGCACAAAAATAAAGAGGTAGATGTATGGAACAGAATTGAGAATCAAGAGATGAATCCAGACACTTATCGTCATTTGATCTTTGATAAGCCTATCAAAAATATAAATTGGGGGAAAGAGTCCCTATTTAACAAATGGTGCTGGTTGAACTGGCTGGTGATTTGTAGAAGACTGAAACTGGACCCACACATTTCACCTCTAACAAAAAATTGACTGTCACTGGATAAAAGACTTAAATTTAAAGACTTAAAATCTCTTTAAGACTTAAATTTAATGAGACTATAAAGATTCTTAGAGAGAGTGCAGGGGAAACTCTTGAAGAAATTGGCCTTGGAGAACACTTATAAGAAGCCCCCACCACCACCTGGGCAATTGAAGTTATACCAAAACTACTACTGGGATCTGACCAAACTAAAAAGTTTCTGCACTGCCAAGAACACAGTAAGTAAAGCAAGTAGACAGCCCTCCAAATGGGAGAGGATATTCTCAGGACAAAGGTTTGATAACCAGAATCCACAGAGAACTCAAATTTATCAGTAAGATAAAGTCATCCCATTTCATTGTGGGCAAGGGACATGAACAGAAACTTCTCTGAAGAAGACAGGTGCATGGTCTACACAAAAATGAAAAAATGCTCATCATCTTTAATCATGAGAGAAATGCAAATCAACACCACCTTGAGATATCATCTAACTCCAGTAAGAGTAGCCCACATAACAAAATCCTCAAATTACAGATGTTGGTGTGGATGTGGAATAAAGGGAACACTTCTGCACTGCTAGTGGGAATGCAAGCTAATACATTATTTTTGGAAAGAAGTTTGGAGAACACTCAGGGATCTAAAAGTAGACTTGCCATTTGATTCTGCAATTCCTCTACTAGGTATATATCCAAAAGATCAAAAATCACTTTGCAACAAAGATATTTGCACCAGATTGTTCATTGCAGCTCAATTCATAATAGCCAAGTCATGGAAGAAGCCCAAGTGCCCATCGACCCATGAATGGATTAATAAATTTTGGTCCATATGTATGTCATGGAATACTATGCAGCTTTAAAAAAATTGGAGACTTTACTTTTTTTTTATGTTTGCATGGATGGAGCTGGAAAATACTCTTCTTAGTAAAGTATCTGAAGAATGGAAGAAAAAATATCCAATGTACTCAGTACTATTGTGAAACCAATTTATAACCACTCACTTGCATATAAAAAATGAAACACAACTCTAGCATATGATGAAGGAGGCCCCAGCAGGACGAGGGGAAGGGCGGGAGGTGGGTCGGTAGAGGGAGGGTTAGTAAGGGGACCACACGTATGGAGCATATTTCAAGTACAAGTTGGCTCTATCAGATGCCTTAATGCTGTAATTGGGTAGATGAGGTGAAGGCTATGTTGATTAGTAGGATGTAAGCATTCTAATTTGTACAAATAATCAACACATTGAATCCCATAATGGCATAAATGTATTCATGATCTATGTATAAATGATTTAATAAAAAAAAAGGAATGGAAGAAAAAGCATCCAATGACCTCAACACTTCTACAAAATCAATTTATAATTACTCACACTTTCTTATGAAAGATAAATCACAGCTACAGCCTAGGATGAAGGAGAGAAGTAGAGGCGGATGGGAGGGGTGGGAGGAGGTTCGATAGAGGGAAGGTAAACGGTGGGACCACACCTACGGAGCATATTGCAAGGGTACAAGTCAAATCTACCAAGTATAGAACATAAATGTCTTAACACAATAATTAAGTAAATGAGGTGAAAGCTATGTTAATTAGTTTGATGTAACCATTCCAAATTGTGTAATAAAAAACATATTATACCCCACAAAAGCATAAATTTATTCATGATCTATCTGCATATGGTTTAATAAAAGGGGGAAAAAAAGAAAATAGGTAAATACACTAAAAAGGATATACAGGTGGCGAATAAGCACATGAAGAGATATTCAATAAGTTCACATGGTAGGGAAATGAGAATAAAAACTGCACTGAGATATCACTGCACACCCGTCAGAAAGACTAAAATGAAAAACAGTGACAATCCCGACTGCTGGTGTGAATATAGATAAATTTAGGTTGCATATAATGCTGATGGGAAGGTAAAATGGTATAACTACCTTGGTAAAGAGTTTGCCAGTTTAAGAAAAAAACTAAACATGCAACTATTATACAACTTGCCAATTGTATACTTGGGCATTTATCTCAAAGAAATGAAAAAAAATTATGTTCATGAAAAAAACTGAATATTGATGTTTATAACATTTTAATTTTATAATTATAGTTTTATAATAATTTATTTACAATAGTCCCAAACTGGAAACAACCCAGATGACTCCCTTAGGTGAATAAACAAATGTAATAGATATGCCCATAGCGTGTAACCAAGAGTGTGTGCTATTAGTTGAAAGGTCGAATAATAGAATCAGATACACATAATACTACTCTGTAATAAAACAGGAATGAATTCTTGGTTCACACAACAACATGCATGAATCTTCAAGCAATGTTTGAGGGTGAGAAAAGCCAACCCCTTAAATTTACAGACTGCATGATTTTTAATATGTAAATATATATAATATAAATGACAAAATTATAGAAATGGAGGAGAAGTGAGTGGTTTCGGGAGTCAGGGTGATGGAACTGTTCTCTGTCCTGATCTATCACTGTCAACATCCTGGTCATGATAATGTGTATGTGTAATAGTGTTTTAAGATATTGCCCTGGGAGAAACTGGGTAAAATGTACTCAGGGTCTGTATTATTTCTTATGAGGGTAAGTGAATTTACAATTATGACTTTGATTAAAAGTAATCAAACAGAGGCAAGAGAAGGGCCAGCATTTTTTGAGTGCTTCCTGTACCAGCAGCACCTAGCTAAGTGCTTTTCACATATTATGGCATATGCTCTCACCATATCTCTGTATCACTGGCCCATTTTTCAGATGGCAAACAGTGAAGGCTCAGAGGTGAGAATAAAATTGGTTTAGGAACCATGACAGATAGAGGCAAAGTTAAAATTTTACTCCAAGCCAAACTAAAACATGTTGTTGGCACACACATCAGTGTTATCAATTAATTTGATTCATCTATGGAATTCTATATCATCATAATTCTAATTTATGGGATACACTCTCAGTGGTGTTCTTTTAAGATCTAGACTGATTTCAAAGCAGCATTTGAGACGGGGGATCTGAGAATGGATCTCAGAAAAATCATGTCAAAAACAAGATGAAGAGATTTTTGTTTCCTTACCCTTCTTCCTCCCCGCTCCCCAATACAACCACATTGCCAGGGTGGGAGGAAACTGGTAGTAAGTGCTGAGAAATCTGTGCTATTACTCAAGAACACTGTCCTACCAATGACCATTCTTGTGCCAAACCAGGAAAGCTTAGGCTCCAGTGATGAGTCACCCTCTCCCTCTCCCACCAGCTTGCTTCAGCAAAATTACACTTTTTTGGTAGGAAACTCTCTCTCTTTCTTGTTTCATAAGATGTCCCCACTGTTAGTGTTCCTTGGTGCCTCCTTTTCTCAGTCAAATGATTTTAACTATCAGGAAATTAAATTTCAAATATCCCTTACCCACACAATTGCATGCAGTTTGGACCGTCTCCATTACCCAAAGCATTGATTTTTTTTTGACTAACTTTCTTTTACTTGTTTAGCACCCCAACCTCTCAAATAAGGGAACTTGTTATTCATTTTCAAAATTACAAGAGTACAGAATAGACAAAGAAGAGCCCCGGACCAAAGAAATAAAAAGGTGTTATGTAGAAGAGCAAGAGAAAAATGTAACAATAAAACACCAGCGGCAACAATAACAAAACTAGTTTAAGAACCCTTCTTTAATTCATCTTTCATGTTTTCTCCATCTAACAAAGATAATGAAAACTTTTGTTTTTTAGGGCTTAATCAAACAGCGTCAGTTTCTCCTAGTCTTTGGGGAAACTGATAATAGAGGGTCAACACTGAGACGAACACATAGCTTGCTAGCTGCTTTTATTAAGAAGAGCCCTTTTGTGGCCAAGTACAGTGACTCATGCCTGTAATGTTAGCACTCTTGGGAGGCCAAGGCAGGAGGACTGCTTGAGTGGAGAAGTTTGCGACTAGCCTGGGTGGACTCCTCCTTCAGCTGAGGAATTTGAGACTAACCTGAGCAAAAGCAATGTTTCTGTCCCTACAAAAAATTAGAAAAATTAGTTGATTGTTGTGGCAGGTGCCTCTAATACCAGCTACTCTGGAGGCTGAGTCAGGAGGATCGCTTGAACCCAGGAGTTTGAGGTTGCTGTGAGCTAGACTCATGCCATGACACTCTAGCCTAGGGCAACAGAGTGAGACTCTGTCTCCAAAGAAAACAAACCAAAAAAAAAAAGAGCTCTTTTGAGTCTAAAGATCACTTGACATGTCCACTGAAGGGCTGCCACACACTCAGAGAACTCACATTCTTGTAGAAAAATAAATCCCAAAGCATAGTGTCCCGGAAACTCTATGCTTGCTCCTCTATCCTTGGGCAGTGGCAGGGAAGCTGCCTTAGACAGAGCTCTGACTTCACGTAGAGCCAACACGGTGTGCATCCCTCACAACTCCAACCTCACTGCCAGGGTGGGAGGAAACTGATAGCAAATGCTAAGTGAGTCCGTGCTAACAAGTTTAAGAGAAATCAACTGGAGGTGAGAGGAAGGCCAGCACTTACTGAGCACTTCTTATGCACTTATTATTGTCCCATTTTACAGCTGGGAAAAACAATAAAAGCTCAGAGATGAGAATTAATGTGGTTTAGGAAACATGATAGAGGCCAAGTTAGAGTTTAACCCTGGCCCAACTAAAATATGGGGTACACAGGGTCTCAAACCCTTATCAGACAGGCAGACAAAAAAAGACTTCTGGCCGAGGAACTCTATCTACTTGGAGCTGATAAATTAGGCAAGAGTTATATATTTTAAAAGTCTATGAATGCTCAATGACTCTGTCGATCTTATTTTCCCCTCTACCCCTTGCCCCTTTCCCCCCACCCTCTTAACCCTGAGAAATCTTCAGCTAGCCAATGTTTTAACTCATCTTAGAAGTGAGATTGTAGTTACCCTAGGACTAGGAACATCGTTATATTGGGCTATAGGAACAGACGAAATCATATTTATCTATATTTTATCACATCCTTCAAAATTACTTTCGTAAATGTATAAAATTTAACAGTACATAATCATGAATGTAATTTATCAATAAATAACCATTCACATTTGGGGTGCATATCCTCAACAGGTATTTTACTGACAAAGATGGAAAGATCAAACATGGAAATCCCACTCATCTAAACCATGCATGACGGATAAGCACCTATTTTCTTCTTACCGAGAGAGATTTTACATCCTTGAGTGATAACGCATCTAAATAGTTTATCACTGCCTATGTTTATGCATTTATTCACTTTAATCACTTAGCAATTATTACAGCATATAACAACTAGGCCATAAGCAGTGAGCTGCTGGGCTTTGGCTCAGAATTATTTTTCTTCTCATGAGCAAACTTTTCCCCCAAAAAAACATCTTTGGGAGAAGAATGATTTGTCAACCAGAATTGTAAGCCTATTTGGCCTGTCCCAAACATAAAAGAACAATTCAACCTTCTCATAAGAAAAAAGAAATCTGTAAAAACAGTGATAATAACGTTTAACCTCTAAGGCTAAATTTGAAGGAGATAATGTTCATTAATGCACTATGTTGTTTAATTGGAATAAGCCTAAAAATGTAATGCAGTGGTATTTGTTTCATTCTCAGAAACAGTAATTCCCTTCTCTGGTCTACACTAAATTACCTCATTGTTTTTTAATATTTCCCCAAAACATATTTCATTAGTTTATGACTGGGTGCTGGAAAGCAGGTGTTGTATTCTGCTAAGGCCACTGTGAAAGTAAAAAAAAAAAAAAAATCCCTTCCCAGCCGAATACATCAAACCTCCGTTAATGCATCTGGGAAATATGAATTTGTCCTGCATTTTCTTTCTGTAATGGCACTTCATTGCTGACTCGCATTTATCTCACGGTTAGTTATGCATCCTAAGTGTTTTTCCACTATATTTCTGCTTAGCCATCCTGCATTTGTGTTACTGGATTTGTGTTCTTTGGAGGATGACCTGGCATTTGCCATATTACATTTCAGCTTTGTTGCTGAAATCATTTTCTAATCTTTCAAGACACTTTCTACTTTTTTCTCCATATCTTGAATTCTGGTGAGCCCATCTCATGTAATATTATGTACACATTTGATGATGATATTTGTAAAACTTTTACACAGGTAATACAAAATAACACAGTCCCTATCAGAGAGCATTTGATAGGTCTTTTCAGGTCAATGTCACAAATAAATCTTTTTATCTTATTCCCTTGGGCTCAAAGAAATGTGCAAGGTAGTGGGCTAAATGCAGCTACAAGAGGAAGCACTGGAGCTGAGGACGCACACAGGTAAGGCTGCTAACACAGTTTGGGGTGGGTGGGGGGTCAAGAAAGTTTTCCCAGAACACGAAACAGCTATGCTGAGACAGGAAGGACAAGAAGGCATGAACCAGGTAAAAATAGGGCATAAAGAACACTCTAGACCAGTGATTGTCAATGGGTTTGCCGTGAGAGGATCTCAGGTGTGCCTCGACATTTTTAAAGAACATTATTAAATTACTTTCAAAAGAAGTTCAAAGCACAGTCAGTATATTCTTTTTTTTTTTTTTTTTTTGATCAACATAGTTTAAGTGTGCCATGGAAGTTTAACTGTAGGTTCAAGTGAGATAAAAAAAAAGTTGAAAAACACTGCTCTGGACAATAGGTACAAAGGTCTGAAGGTGAGAGAGGCTGGTTGCATTTCTTCTGGGTACTGAAAACAGTTCAGGATAGAGGGTGAGGAGGAGTACTGGTGAGACAGGAGACCGGAGAGACGGTTGGGCCCGTTCACCTGGTCGGCCAAGGTCGGGAGCCTGGACTTCAACGCCACTTGGGAGACACTAGAGAATTTTTAAAGCAGGATCCTGAAATCCTCAGTTTGTTTTATAGAAAAATTAAACATGATTTTCCCTTTGGTGTGAAGAATGGATTACAAAGAGGGCTAGATTTGAAGCAGAGGTATATCATAGTGATCTATATGTGTGTCTTATTTTTCCTTCTGGGCTACAAGCACTCTGAAACAGGACATAGGTCTGTTTCTTGTTTCTCTTCCATTACCTAGCATAAGCCCTTGAAAATATTTTACTGTGAAGATGAAAGAAGATACATTACACCCGTAGACTTCCCCTTGTCTATGGCGGCGACCATTCTATTCTGGGAGAAAATGAAACTGATCTGGCTTACCTGCCTTTCACAAACTACTGCTGAGAGCATCAACACAGCTTTCATTTTCTAAGCGGTTGCTAATTATTAGCTTGATGATGTATCCCAGTGTATTCCTAAGAATGACGATTCTATTGGCTGGCATATTAGGATGTATTTGGCTGCCAGAAAACAAATGTTATTTTGTTTCAATTGCTTCCTCTGTAAAATAAGGATGATAATTTTACTTGTATTAGGGGTTATCATGAGGATTAAATGAATTAATATAAGGAACGTGGACAAACCAGTACAGAAATAAGCACTCAGTACACGTTAGCTGTTATTTGGGGATTACTGTAACTATTCTAGCTACACTTAATGGAAGACCCAACGAACACATGGGGTTGAGCCTGGGCAGGGCAGGAGACGGTCCTCAGGAGCCAGGCCTGGTGAGGTGAGGGAGGTGCTCACAAACCACAGTATGGAGCTTAGACAAAACTCTACCACTAAAGTTCCTATTTCCATTCAAGCAAGGTAGAAACATGACTTGACTTAGCTCTCCTTTTTGACTTGAAAACAGGGCTGGCAAAGAGAGAGGAGTGGAAAGGAGGGTACTTTCAGAGAGAAAGCGTTTTTATTTCAGTGAGTCCTAGACTTTGAGTTCTATCCAGTGCATGGGTGTACCAACCCATGCACTCCTGCCCCAGTGTCTGCGTTCTCTGACTGCTAAGGGTCATATCTGTAACACTGTTCGTAGGTCTGTCTATGAGTTATTGGGTCTGCACTTGCACAATGCCAGAAGTTTCTGAGAGTTTACAGCCCCCCAGGAGCCTTACCGATGACTGATTCCTGCAGGCCCGTGGAAGCCTCCCGGCCCCAAGACTTCAGTGCAACAAACTCTAAGGTGCAAATGAAGCTTCCGAGCTCCCTTGGCCTGAGGTCACAGACTCCCTTGTCTTCTTTCCTCTGCTTCCCCCTACCCCACGTATGTCCTAGGAGAATTTCCTTAGCAAATCACTCTTACACAAACGTTTCTTTGGGGGGTTGCTTCTGTGGACTTCCTAAGACAGGTGCAGGGAGTGAGGAGATGGAAAGTTGGAGGAAAATATAAAAAGCCAAGGATGTTAAGACAAATTCAGCTCTTGCAGGTTTGTGCTGATTCCATAGTTGTGTCTGCGCTGCTTCCTTGAAGGAGGCTGAATTGCCTGGCTCTAGCGTACTCTTGTTTCATGTATGGGACAGAGGCAACATTAGAAGAAACCTCCTGGTAATCAAGCAGAATTTCAGTTCTGTTTGCAGACAGGGTAGGTGAACTTCAGTTACTCTTATTCCCATTTTGAAACTCCCAGTGAATGAAGGTAGCTGCATCAGCAAGACTTCCCATATTTTCAACGGCTGGGCTTGACCTGTGTAGATTCAGACTCACTGATTCGAAGCTACTGCCAAAGGTTTTGGTCGGGAAGTTGTTTACAACCTCAACCACCAGCAATCTACCCTGATGACTCCTGGGTGAGGTTTTGGTCCTGTTACATCAGCCTTCTCAGTGGTATTTCTAGGAACATCCTCCCTGCTAACAGAATCTTCCAGGTTACGTCAAGGAGACAGCAGCCTCCAGCTATCATCGTCTCTGGAAATCAGGGATGGGTTGAAGTGTCAGAAGACACTTCGCACTTAGAAAGTGCCTTCATAGATCCTACCCTGGTGCTCTTTATCATAATATTCTGAAGAAGATAGAGTTCATTGGATTATGCCTATTGCTCATGCAGGTAGAAAGTCAAGGTCAAAACAGTTCAAGTGAGATCCTTAGAGGCACAGAAAGGAAAGGTGTGAGGCTGGGAGCCGAATCACCATCTCCTGATGGTGCTACGCAAAGGGGGTGGGGCTGGGGAGTGCAGAGCGAGACCTTCACCAACTCCCATTGTCTAGGCCACTGGAGCATCCAGGGGCTTCTAAGAACAAGTAGAAATAAAATTAACTGTGGTTGTGACCTCAGGCAGTCTGGGGCTCTTAGAAATTGCCCAGGGCCACAAACTGGCTCAGTCGGGACACAGCTGCTCTCACTGCACACGTTTAGACTTCCTTGCCAAGGAAGATCTGCAGTGAGTCATGACTGTTGATTCACCGGGCTTATGTCTTTAGCTAATTCAGCTAAAAAAAAAAAAAAAAAGTCTGCCCTGTGGGAAGAGTTTGGACATGTAGAGCTTTTAACTCCCACATTTCTATTTCTGATCGTGACTGACTGTGGTTTATGACATTTGGTGATCCTTTTGTTTTATTTAGCACAAAGTCAGAGACAGGCATTTATGATGCAAGCGAGCACTGCAGAATTTAGCTGGTGAGGTTCTCAGCTGCTGTTGTAGTGGGTGCTCGAGCATGCGTGCACATGTGTTCACCAGGGAAGGTTTGAGAAAATGGAACAGGCTGGGTTAGTTCTAGGATAGTTTCTTGCTGTTGTCTGTGAACTAAGGAGGGTGCACGGTCCCATCTCTATGAGTCTACGTGCCCACTGTGGGTTTTCTTATATTATCCCATGTGTCCTTCTGCCCCTCCCACTACGTCCCTTCTATCATATACATCCAGGAGGATTCTGTACTGTCAAGATCTGGGTCACAAGGTGGGATGTACCAAGGCACTCACAGGCCATAAGTTCCCAGCCTGTGGTCAGATGAGAGTTTGGCCTGTCTCAACTTCCTTCTCCTACCCTGGAGAGGTGGGTAACTAAGATTTACGCCTCTAAATCCAAGGGTATTAAAAAAACATGATGAAATAATATTTGCATAAACAAAGGATGATTTTTTAAAAAGACAAGTAGGTCCACTCAGCCACAACCACCACCCCCTAATTTATTGCCTTTAGCACCAAGGAGATGATGATGTGTTGGCAGGATGATGAAAGAAGGGAGACGAATTCACTGAGTGTCAGCACAGCTGGCTGACTTGCTTTTTTAAACTAACCCAGGATCAGATCAATAAGTAACCAGAGGCTGCATGTTCATCTTAATTTTTAAACTTTAAATATGACTTATTCTTTCTCCTATACCCTAAAATTATGAGAAGTCTCCATTGTCTTGGTATTGAGAACAAAGTTAGTGGAGGGCTGACATGCTGAAGTCCTCATTGCCCCACCTCCAGAGGGTATGGTCAGCTTAGGTACACCCCTCCACTCAAACAGTCTCCCTGCTCGGCGCCCCCAAGTGGGTAGAACCCCTGCAAAAAGGACACATTCATTTTCAGAATTCAGAAACGCCCACAGCACATGCCCTGGGAGGTGGGTGGTTAAGCAGGAAGCACTGCCCTGTGAGATTGCTCCTTAGAAGTCAGGGAAAGTTGAGCCAACATGAATGGAGGCTTGCTATCTGGGCAAGGGAGAAGAGTGCCAAGGGGCTGTGGCCTGTTAAGACCAGGCCTCACATGTGGAGTCACGTTGTAACCTGGGTATCACAGGGTAACCCCTGATTTTACTGCCATTGCCACCCACCCCCTTTAAGACATGTTGTCCCTCACTCATATCCCATATGGATCAGCAGATGTAATGTGAATGGAAAGACAAAATCCATTAAAATAATAAAATGTAGGTCTTAGAAGTTCTTTCAAAGAAATTTTTCCCTTGACCTTTGGATTTCCTGGGCCAATAAAAGTGATATAGGGTTGCTAATCTTCCTTCCCAGTAAGGATGTCTGCAAGTTCCATTTTTATCATTTCATTTAAAAAGGCATTTGGTGCCCTGAGTGAGACCACAGAGAAGTCCTTTACATTGATATTTCTCAAACTTGAGCAAGCAACTGAATCACCAGGAAAGCCTGTACAGAGTCCTAGGCCTGTCCCCAAGGACTCATGTGGTCCCAAGGGTCTGAATTCTGCCTTTCTAACAACTTCCTGGCTTGCAGGCCATCCCTTAAGGAGGAATACTGGAAAAAAAATAATTAGTTTCATTAATGCTCAATAACATGTACTATCCAGAACCAGGGAACACTTCCTTATGCCTGGGCTTTGGTCTGCAGACCCACTGGCCAGCTGTGACTCATCATCTGGCCCTTCACCGCCAGATCATCAAAGCAGTTGCCACCCATGAGTGTGAGCAATCCCATCCTCTGTTGCATAGCTTTAACTAAAGATTAAAGATGGATAGGTTGGCCTCCTGCACCATTCATCCAACACACCCCTCCAGTGTACGGCCTAATTCCCTCCAGAAGAGAGAAGTCGAAGTAGCAGGAGGGAAGACACGGGATACAGGGAAGTAGCGTTGTCCAAGTCTAAATGGTGACTAATAAATGTCTTCCCTTAGTGGTTTGGCTGTTTCAGCCGGGGTGTCTGTGCATTGGAAACTATCTGCAGAGCTGTCTGCAGCTGAGTCCTGCAACATCTGCCGAGTCCCCCTCGATGCACTTTTACCAAAGTGCACCAGCTCACAGCTCTTCTGGCCCATTGGTCCAACTCCAGAAATGTCTCCTTTACCTTGGTCTGGAAAGTGACCCAGAAGGAGGGAGAGTGGTTACTTATATTCTATCAAACTACTGCATTGTTTATGAGGCCTGCTCACATACATTGTCTCTGAAACTTCAAAACAACCCTTGAAGAAGGAATTATTGGTTCCATTGTATAGATGAAGAAACTGGTCTTTGCAATTAATAAACCTGTTCCACGTTACCCAGAGTTAGCTAAAAAGTCATTCTGCATCACAGCAGTCATTCCACCCTGGCTGCACCATACACTGATTCCTGAGATTGTTCTCATTCAGTCTTGTTCTTCTTTCTGCCCTTTCCAACACAGAGAAGTGGCCGAGGTCAAACATGAAACTAAATACAGACTGGAGATTAACTCTACTATTTCTATAATAGGAAAAACACACAAAATCCCTAAAGTCACATCACAGAAAAGTGACCCAATTAATTCAGTGACGAGATCAGCCACATTGATCGGCTGAAGTGTCCAGTGGACAATGCAACTCATTGATTGAATGTTTTACTTTTCAGAGGCTTGTGTAGACATAGCTGCAGGCAAGTCTCTTCTGAAAGTGTTGCCATGGCACCAGCCAATGGCTTTGCTGGTTCAGCCTCCTTTGCTTTCCAGGGCAGTACTTTCAGAGACTCTGTCAGAGGGCTGCTTGCCTAGGTCAGATCTGAGCATCACTTTTCAAACAAATGTGGTTCTCCCAGGACAATCTCATTTCAATTAATAAATACCTATTAGCTCTTTACATTTACAAATTACTGTGATTTTTGTTGTTGGTGTTGTGTTGTTAGCAATCTAAGCATTGAAAGAATGCCAATAGTATTCCCATCTTACAGACAAGGGATTAGAGCCCAGGAAAGGTTAGGTCACCCAGTAGTCTAGAATGGGGCCAAAATAGTTTCTCCCAGTTTGAATATTCTCTGAACTATCTTCCGCCTTCCTGTGGATAAATCAATGAAAATGCATTAACCTTGAGAATCAACTCAATTAAGGCAGAATAGATAGGAATTAGAACAGACATTTTATCAGGACCATACCAAATGGATGTCTAGAGAAATCTCAGTTGGAGGAAATGAACTCAAATGATAGGGAAATGTTCAGAGTAGCTAATGGTTATATAGCACCTAGCCCTTACTTTGTGTTAGGCAATGTTCTAAGTATTTACATAAATAAACTCAGTTAATCTCTAGCTCAGCCACAAGAGCTAAGGTGAAAAACTGAATCTGCCTAAATCTTGCCTTAGGTCAACAGATCTGAGATTTAAACCAAGGATAGTGATTTAACACTGCAAGGCATTCTTAGGCACTATGCTAAATATTTCTCAAGAAGAGAGAATAGCTTATAATATAATATTTCTTTGTATATTTTATTTTATTTATTCATATTTTAACGTGGAAAAAACCACAAAGAAACTGGATTAAACCAAACATACAAAACTAGCCACTTTCCTTTTTCTTTAGAGCCTATTTCCATTTTGGTGTCACATTCAAGGCAAATCAAAATTTATTTATAGCATCTGTGAAAAATAATGAAAGTTTTTACTGACTTCCCTAAAGAGGGTGCATTTCATCACACAGGACATAGCAAAATGTCCCCTTAGCAATGACTTTCCTTGGTCCCCTTAGTCTCACTAGTTTTCATTGGCCCATTATCAACCACTAACTATGATTTTCTCAGCCAGTTTCCTCCAAGCCTCCAAGCCACAGACTGGAGTCTGAAAGATGATGAATTCTCCCTGATCCTCTGCCATGGAGGGTAGGTAACCTTGAAAGAGACTTTGGAGAAACAGTAATGAGCTCTAGCTTCTGAAGGAAATCTTGACTGAACTTGACTAACCATAGGATGAAGGTGAAGTGATGACTTTGGCAAGCAACTCACTGTTGAGCTCATAGAAGGCAACAGCTCACTCCTGCTAACAATCAGGCTTGGGAATGAAGTTTGCTGCTGCGAGTCTTGGCCCTGGGCTAATATGTGACCAGAAAGTCAGGTATAAAAAAACATATATCCCAAATCAGCTGTTTCTTAGCAGTTGAGCTATAGCAGCTGAGGGGATCTAAATTACTTCTCAACATATGTGCAGTGCTATCTTCAAAGTCATAGAACTGCTGGGACAAGGTAAGAAGGCTGGAGTTTGAATTCCATAAAGAGGGAAATGAATGAGGTGTTAAGAAAGGGAAGTACACAGTCTTTTACTTTTCCATCTTAGACACTGGTATTCCGGGCAGAAAATGAACATAAACCTTGTCTTAGCCAAATCTTTCTTTCACTCATGTTTCATTTACCCATACAAATAACTACCCAATTAATTCCCTGTCTAGGCTTACCTGTGTTTTTTCCCCTCTTTAGAAGGCAATGACATACAGTTAATAATCTTTATACTATTTTTTTTCTTTTTTTTTGCCTTTTTGGCCGGGGCTGGGTTTGAACCCACTGCCTCTGGCATATGGGGCTGGTGCCCTACTCCTTTAAGCCACAGGCGCTGCCCAATCCTTATACTATTTTTAAAAGATAACAACAATCACCCCAAATGGCCTACCATTACAACCATTAAGTAGAGCATTGGAAATACGAATTTCTAAGTCAAGGTTTAGATACTTGAGAAGATCACAGTTGAAAGAGAGTGAGATATCAGTAAATAATTAATTAAAATATTACAAGATCTTTGTTGAATATGCACAGAGGTATAAAGGTGCTCCAAACTGGATACTGCTAATCTATAGGAAGACTTCAGGGTGGAAGTGATATCTGAATACTTGAATTGGGTCTTAACATGTGTTAGGAGTTTCCAAGACATTTAGGGGAAAAAAATACACTGTTCAGTAATTGGATAACTCATGACACTGTACACATTTTTACTTAAAATGCAAAGCTCATGACCATTTTATGTTTTTAACAATCCATCTGAAGTGGATTTCATATTTTGGCCTTATTAATGCAAATACTTTCACACAGAGAGAAGTTCTGTACAGGACTTGCATGAGTGTCAAATAAAATAGAATTTCCTACTTATGTGTGGCACACTTTTCTTTCCTTTTATTATAATCATCTGGACTGATGTGGCAATAAAAGATCCTGCAGCCAAGTATTCAAACGCATTAGAATTCATGACCCTTGGGTATTCCTTATTTGTTCTCTTTGATAAGGATATTTTTAAAAATAGATGAAAAATAAAACCCCAAAACTTCCTCATCTTTACAAAATAAACATAAGATGACATTTCCCCTTAGCTACTCAAGTTTTTATATGTTTTATATGTTTTTATATTAAATCTTAACTTTTATAGTTATATGAAAAGAAAATAACTATGAGAAAACTTTCATCTGTTAGAATTATGGAAGTTGTCACATGCAGTTGTTCCTTGGTATCTGTGGGGGATTGGTTCCAGGGCTATCCCCAAAGGGTATAAAAATCCACAGATAGTCAAGTCTCTCATATAAAATGGTACAGTGTTTGCATGTAACCTACATACATATGAGGTCTGACAATTAAGTTCACCAATTCATCCCAGTGAAAGTGTTAAACACCTCATTGCTGAGTATCACTAAGGTCACCTTTGGTACTCCTCTTGGGAAGCTATGCACTGATGCCAGCATCTGCTCCACCCTTCAAAGCAGTTTTGGCACTGTTGTTGTGTGAGATCTGGCAATGAAGTTTGTGAACTTACCACCATTTGTTTAAGTTGGCAACACTGTACAAACAACTCAGTAAGATTTTATATCCTTGGTATATCAGTATCTCACAGCTGTGTTTGTGTCAATCTATAGCAGTGTCTTGCTGAGTGGTGTTCATTATTGTTGCCTGTTTTTGAGTACCATGTGATGACAGCTCTCATGGCCATTCCAGAAAAAGAGTTCCAAAATTTCTCTGAAGTGTGGACTAGGTGCTGGTATCAATGCATAGCTTCCCAAGGGAAGTACTTTGAAAGTGACCATAGTGATTAATATTCAGCAATGAGGTATGTAGCATTTTTTCTGGGATGAGCTTGGAAACAATTGTCAGAACTTGTACTTCCAGATACTTTAAATTATCTCTAGAAGACTTATAATACCTAATACAATGTACATGCTATGTAAATAGTTATACTCCATTCTATAATTTAATTTTTTATTACTGGGTTGTACTGTTATTTTTTATTACTCTTTGTTTTCAAACACTTTTTATATGTAAAGTTTGTTGAACCTTTAGGTGGAAAATTTGTGGATAAGGAGGACCAACTTTTCCAGGTTGAAGATTTTCTTAAAATGTTCCTGCAATTCACCCTGAGTTCCAATCATTAAGTTTATTCTTCTAATGTGTTGTGATTTGCCTGCCCTAGGGCCCTAAAAAATTGAATGTATTGAGCAAAATATTATTAAAATTAATGGCCAAATATTGGCAAAATGGCAAGATAGTAAGTGAAATGTTAACTCATTTAATTATTAGAATAAACCTATAAGATAGATATTGTTATTAACCCTATCTCACAGTTGAAGATGCTAAGGCTTCAAGGAAGAAATTAATTGTCAAGGTCACACATTCTAACTGGCAGAGACTTAATTCAAGCACAGAGTGGCCATTTAGTTCAATGACTGTGCATCAAACAGTGTGCTATGTCCCCCTGCAGAAATTATAGAAGGAAGTCACCATGTACTGATGAGTTGATATGTGCGCAAAATACTTAGCAAGATCAGGAGGGCTATGAAGACAGAAGTGTAAAAGACTGTGGAGCAGGGAAGAAGAAGTGACTGGCCAACTTCACAGGCTCTATGGTTCTAGCTAGGAGCCAAATGACTTGAGACAAGAAGCTCTGCTTTCTCGGGGAGGAACAGAAGGCTGGATTTGAACCACAAAGATTTAAATCAGAGCTGCCGTCTTAAGGAAGAGTTCAGGTACTTGGTGCTAACCCATCTGAACCTACCATGACCAGGGGGAAGGGACAAAACTCGTAACTCTGCTGTATGATATATTTGCAAACAGAAGCTTCGATTTTTGATTATGGAGAGGACAGGACAGTCATCTGGGGAAAACTTTGTGACTATATTAAGAGGCAGGTTTGTGTGCATGTTTCTTTTATTTCCCCTTGATTTATTTTTCATTTGTTTTATTTTGCTTAGGTTTCTTTGTCTTTCAGTTGCTAATTTTTTTACTTTATTTTTAAAATTTTATTTATTTCAGGTTAATACTAGAGTACAATTAGGTTACATGATTTGCGTTTGATAGGTGAAGTCCAAGTTGTAGTTGTGCCTGTCCCTCTGGAGATGTGCCTTACATTGTGCCAGTTACATGAAAGCACACCAATCTCCCTCACTCCTCCCTCATCCCACCTTCTGGAGTTTAACTGTGTTTTTCTCTTGTGTGGGCATATATTTGTTCATCTACTGGTTTCATGTTACTATTGAGTACATTGGATACTTGCTAAGGAGAATGTTCTCCAAGTCCATCCAGATTAATACAAAAGATGTAAAGTCTCCCTCTTTTTTACAGCTGAATGGTATACCATGGTGCACATGTGCCACATTTGGCTAATCTATTCATGTGTTGAATAGGCACTTGGGTTGATCCCACATCTTGGTGGTTGTGAATTGAGCTGCAATAAACATTCTAGTGCAAAAATCTGTAAAGGGATCTTTTGGGCCTCTACCCAAGGGAGAAGGGAAGGGAGACTAAGGAGAAGTATCAACTATCTGACTTTTTTCAGGGAGTTAAAACTGCATCAAAAAAGGCTTAATTGCCAGTTAGTGCAAATGACACTAAGTAGTACTAATTTAAGTTCAAATATTCCCCCAAATAATGACATCAATTTAAAAACAAAGTTTTGGGGGACTCTTAATGGTCCAGATATACTGCATTTATAAACATCTTCTATAGTTTGAATTTATCCTGTAAGCACCATGACAGCCAAGGCCAAGAGTTACTCAGTGTATTGCACTTTCAGAAACAACTGCCTGATGTTTTTGTATTTTGAACGGTGTTGTGGGTTTGGGGGGTTTGCTTTCCTTTTTTGTTTGTTTTTTGCTGTCTTCCCTCAGTAGAATTTTAAGCTTCCCAGGGGAGGAGACCTTATCTGTGTGGTTCAACATTGTCTCCCCAACACGTGGAGGAATGCCTGTGGCACAGAGGAACTCAACAAATATCTGATGAGGAATGAATGACAGAGTAAGGCAGGAGAGACTTAAAATGCTACTTGAAAAATGAAGAAGGGAGGAGCAAACCCACCCTCCCACCAGCTGAAGAAGGAACACAGAGTGAATCTGCGATGAAATCTAATTATTCTGCAAGAGTTTGTATGTGGGGGTGGGTGGCTTTCTCAGTGCTGTCCTTGTATCCAAGTTATTTAGCTCCAAGTTATGTAGATGGACATTTTTTAAATTCCTGAAATTTCAGAATAATCAGTGGTATTCTTTCTCTCAAAAATAATGGAAAAAGAAATGGCCTGTACTCACAGGCTTCATATAGCTTAAAATCCAGTCATGGAACATTTTCTATGTTTTTCATAAACACACTGAACCTTGGTTCTGAATTGTGTCTTGTATGGATTGTAAAGTTTATGTTAACATTGTTGGGGACTGTGTTACTACAAGATCCAGAGAAACAGTTGTAAAAGTTGCAGATTTGTAAGAAATTGCCAAGAAAACAACGGTTTGATATTGCTTCATTTATCATAAGTCACCTATTTGTCAATCTCAATAATTCAGATGCTGAAATTTAAAAAGGGAAAAAAAAACCCCAAAAATGCCTATTAACACAGTCTTCATAAAAGTTAGAATGAAGGTTCCCTGGGCCCTTGCCTTTTGACACCAGGCCAAGAAACCCTTTCTAAACCCAGACACCAGGTAAGGGGCAAATGAGAAGGCACTGGGGACTGCTAAAGACAGGGATGAGCCATAGCAGACACCCAGGACACTGAAGAAATAAAAGGAATACCTATGAAAAGTAGAACAAGGTATCCACAAGCTTAGCCCTCCTGGAATTATTTTGGATAAGTGCTTTCTATATTACACCAATTTTTAAGGGCATTACTCTCCAATGCAATAATTTATTGTGTTAACTATTCTCCAAAGGGAGAAGTGTATCGAATTTCTTCTGTTTAGGCAGGCACAGAACTGATGGTTGCATTGTATGTGTGTATTATTCTCAAAATTGCTTCTTTGCTCAGTAGAAAGTTCCATTTTAGTCACCATGAGCCCTTAGGTCTGGTCACTAAACTATGGACTCAATTCTTTTAAGGAGTCAATTACAAATCTAAACATGCAAAGGGACAATGGTACAGCCTCAGGGACGGCATAAAGGGCATTACTGTGTTATAAAATTTGTACTCAGTACACCATTCTCTCAAGAACATCCATTCCTATGGTCAACAATCAGCTTCAACTCTCAGGCAACTAATTCCACTTCCATAAACATGATCGCCTAAACTCAGAACAAAGCCAAGGGGCAGAAACTCCCATCTCTCCTTTCTGTTCTGGGTCATTTTCCCATTGTTCTCCCACATTCTATGTTCATACTCGACTTTTATTTCTGCAGGCTTTTCTCAGTGCCACTTTAGACAGTTCTGACCTGGGTTCTCCACCTTCCACTGGCTCCACTTAGATGTGGCCGTCTTGCCTCATCTTAATCAAAATCACAGCCTCTTCTGAAAACATGACTTTTGACTATTGATTTCTTGACTTTCACCTTAGTGGCTCTTAAGGGATGAGGTTTCCCTCCTTAGAAACTATGTAATGTTTTTCCTAGTGCACTGGAACTGTGATCTTTGCAATAATCCTATGTATCTTTATTCGGCAAATATTGTTCTGGGGTTTACTTTTTTATGGAATGCCACGTTCTTCCTCTATCAAATTGATATATGTTCATTGTAGAAAATACGGACCCTACAAAAAATTATAAAAAAATTCCCTGTAATTACATCAGACTAATGATCAACATGTTTTGTGTGCTTCATGCCTGTAAACACGCACACACTCACGTGTTCAAGTTATGAACAAAGCGTTGTGATCTGGTTTTCCACATACTGTTTTAGCGTGAGTATTTTCACATAGCATTAAAAACTGAAGGTTGCAAAATCTTTTAATGCATACGACTTTTAAATAAAAGTATAGCATTGTCATTACTGAATCATTTCTTTATAATTCGACAAGGCAAGGTATCTTGCAGCAGAAAGATAGAGAAAGGCAAAGACAGGATTATCTTTTCAATTCCAAAGCTAAGAGACTGTGTGTGTTTGTGTGGGAAGGGAGAGTGGGCAGGCTGAGCAATTAGGTGCAGCCTTGGTACAGGTTACTCTGCGATTGCTTCCTTATGACAGGAATTTTTTTAGACTTTTATCCTAGGTGCTGCACACATAAAAATGACGACAGAGCCTCAGTCATCTTGTGCCATTTGCCTTAAAAAGACATATGCTGTGAGCATATATAGCTGTTTTAAAATCTCTTTAACTGCCATATAACATACAGTCTTTCTTTAAATAACTTAATCTACTTTGAAATCAGCTGTAAGAGTATCTGTTCCCTTTCTTTTCTTGCTTTCTTTCATTTTGCTCTCTACTTTGGAAATAATCACCTTGGGCATTTCTATAGTTTATTGACCAGATTCTTCAGCTATAGAAAAACACGTCAGTGCCAGAAACACTTCTTTAACATCGAAGCACAGAGCAGTGCTACTTACGTTAAGCATCTGGAAGAAAAACGGTATCAAGAATAAATTATTATACTACAAATGAGTGCGATGATATATCAAGGAAAGGAGATGAAAAAGATTTGTTCACAAGAGTGAAAAATGATGCAGGAACTTCGGCCTGTTACTCTTTACTACTAAGGCTCAAACACGTCTGCAAGCTTTCATACACTGATAGGAAAGGTAGAAGAAAATTCCTTCCTACAGAGGCCAAAGCTGTTCCTGGGGGTGAGGGCATATGGTTAAAGGTGAACCCACCATTGGAATGCAAATAAAGCTGGGCATTTAATGTTATTCTCAGGTAGTGAAAGTCTAATAGGCTCATTCTGGGTGGGCAGAGGCACCAAACATCTTCCAAGGAAGAATTCTTTATAAATGGAAGAGAGACTCTTTACAGATGATCTTGTTTGCTAATGTAAATTCACTAGGCTTTGCGGAGGAGTAAGGATTCAGCCTTGGCATGGTAGCTGTAACTTGAATCAGCCTCTGGCCCAGTACCCTGAAATACGGCTAGGAAGGACCTGAGGAAGAGAGTGCAAGAAGCAGAAATTAAAAGAAGCTTTATATTAAACTGTCTGATTCACTGGGATTCTAGAAACACTTCTTTAGGGTCCCTCTTTACCCACAGAAGAAATCAATTCTCCTTACTCTCTTACAGGCTGATGAACAGTCTGGATATTCTCAGAACAGTCACCAAGAGAGGATGACCGGGCTGGATTGCACAGCGAGAAAGACATGGGCATTAGGCAGGACAGAGCACACATGGGGTACCTGGTGGGTCCTGCCAAGGCAGCAGGGCCCTTGAGGCAGTAGGAGCTGAGGCAGGTGGTGGGAGAAGGTGCCATTCCCCATGGAGCCTCCAGCACGGAAACACACCTGCTGTGAAAGTTGCTCCTGAGCGCATGTGTGACATCCCCTGGGAACTTCAGGGAAGATTTTGGCACAGGGACAGTTACAATAGGCTTCCTGGGTTATAGGTATAAAGACTGAGTAAGTCCTTTGACTTACGTATTACATGTCCATGCTATTTTAGAATAGAAAGACTTGAATTTTAAATCAGATTAGAAGCAGCGAACTTCCAAGGTTCAAAGACCTCCTTTGGGGTCAATTTAGTCCCGCGTACATACCCTCTAATGTTTAAGGGTATTTGTTCCTCTGTGGAGGGGCTGCTTAAGCAAAGACATATCTGACAAAAATGACTTCTAAAAGGGCTTCTGTTTTCTGTTTTTAAACTCAGAAATCTGCATTTGTATTTTATATCCGTATCCAGTTCTAAATGTGTAGAGACAAGACAGGTAACAATAAATGAAAGAATCTGCATATCTCTCAATATGGTTAGAGCCTGGTATCTATTCACCTTCCCTCCCTCTATGCCTTCTCGTTCCATGTTTAAAAATTATTTATTAAGTTTTAAATTATGAATTAATTAAATACATTATATTAGCCCAGTAACCTGCCCAACTAGCATGGCCTCTTACACCTCCCAGGTCTGACCGTCAGCAGTGAACATCAACAATACAATCACAAACTATGCCTTTGAGTGCTTCTATGTGTTTATGAAGGGGAGAACATGTTACATCCCTAACTGCAATGTTTCTTGTAAAAGTATGAATCCCAATAAAATATGTATAGGAGTATGTACTAGACAAAAACAGAATGTTCCACAATAATTCTAGAAATAAATGTATTTATGATTGTTTTCGATGATAAGAAATTATTAGAGATTACAAGAAAATTCAAAAGGAAAAGATTTGAAGACAAAGGGTCATTTCATTATACCAGAAACACACAAATTGCTGAAAGTGTGGTTCTAATAGATATACTTCAGATATGTTAAATATTCATTCTGAGAGAAAGGAGATTGAACTATTTTGCTGAAGGTGGATTCAAAGAAAAATATTATACAAAGATTATAGGATTATACATCTACGATTTATAAATAACACATATATTGGTAATGACATGTACATGTTCATTTCCAAATATAAGGGTTTATCTGATGCTTATGAGTTCTTGACACATGGTTATTTAACTATGGGAAAATAAATTATGAAGGAAAAAATGGAGGAAAACTAAAAGAGTAGCCTGCCCCCACCAGGCAATATTTAGTAACTATGGAAATCCAGCCCATGTATGTGCTGTAGTAGATTGTAGTAGGTGTAGTAGATTGTTTTCTTTTTTGCCCAAAGAGAGAAGGAGGAAGCTCATTTTCTACTGTTGAAGTCTACAGATGAAAACTCCTCTCTGAGAAAAACTACCCCAGCCTATGTAATGAGTCTGGTTTTTGGTCATTGACATGGCACTTAGATTAACCTACAAAAGATAATTGCCAGTGATAGAGCGTTAGGAAGAGCAGTTTATGAATCAATAATCTATGGATTAAAGACTTTCATATCTTTTAAATCATCCAAATAAGTAAAATACCATGATGTCCCTTTAAGGAAATGGCGAAGACTCCAAGTTTCCTCCCCTGTAGCACACAGATGAGCCCCTCCGAAATAATATTATCTTCTCTGCAAAAACAACAATCTTTGTTTACATATCAGCTGGAAAATTTTTAAGTGATCTTGAGGGTGGAATATATATACTCTACTCTCTGAGGTCAACTTATGACCTCACTTATAACAGATTGTGCAAAGAACCCTGAAAAGGGATAAGATAAAACAAAGAGAAATGACAGGAAAACAAAGTGGCCAGAGAAATGTCTGGCAGAAGCTCAGCACACTCCTGGCATCTCCTCCCTAAGCCTTTTTCCTGTTTGCAGAATTATCACTTATCTACCACCAGCTTCCCTCTCCCCAAAGAAATGCCAGTGAACCCCTTCCAATGCCTCATCAATAACCAAGATGGCAAAGAGTACAATGTAAATAGGCTGCAAACCCATATTTCATGGTTCTCCAAAGCAGCAGCTTCTCATAAGGACAAGATTACTCATTTATGAGGTTTACAAAAACAGGGGACTACATCTTAATCAGGTCTATTCTGTTCGATGAAAATATTTTCTTAAACACATTGGCACTTTTCCCGTGAAGTCAATAATGCCCTAGTTCTCAAACTGTGTGTTTTGTTTGTTTTGAATAAAAGATAAGCAGATATACACCGATAGTGAGGAGGATAAACACGCCAGCCATGTGGTGCAGCAGGTGGGTAGAAAGGAACAAAGTTCAGGAGTTCTGGATAACAATATTCTGCTGCCGTTACCTTGCCTTGTAACTCTGAGACAGTCGTTTAACCTTGATGACCCTGAGTTTCTTTATGTATAAATTGAGTATAAATTGCTCGTCAGTTGGATGATCTGTGATCTAACCACACCAGTCAATTATAAAATGCCATGCCAGAGATACCATTCTATGGATCAATTATTAAAGTATGTGGTAACTGACAGGGGGAGTTACATATAACTTTAATATACTCTTTAAAAAAAAAAAAAGAGAGAGATGTAAATTCTTACCCTGCCGCCATTAACTAACCACATTCCCAGGCCTTTACTTCACCTTTTCCAGAAGACATCTAAAGAGGGTCTTATCACAGCTATCAAGCAAGTACAAGAAGAACCAATGCAAATCCCCCCCGCCTTGACTTTTGCCTTTAGAGATGGGAAGATGCAAGCCATGGCACAGTCTGCAGCCAGAGCAGTCCTGCAGCTCAGGTCCTTGGGTTTGGGACAGTGATCCTTCCATTGCCAGAGACAGCCACTGGGAGAAGTTAGAGTGGGACACAGCCCACTGTTAGCCCCTGGGGATTCCAGTGAGGATTGCCAGCAAGCTTGGATGTCCACAGCTCATAGGTGATAGAGCCACCAAGACTCCAGAAACCTATGCAAATACTGCATCATCTAAGCGGTGCTGTTCCCGCCTACGCTGTCTCAATGTTGGCCTTTGTGATCAATTGAATATAGCAAAAAGTGATGGAGTGTCACTTCTGAAGCTAGGCCATAACGATATCATAGCTTTGCGGTGTAATTAGAAAGGTACTTGGTCTTTACCTCCAGTGCCTGGCACAGAGCTCCTAAAACCCTGGGAACAACTTAGTATCCCGTACTCCTAGGCCATCATGTAGGCAACTCACTCCAGGCCTCAGACTTTCCCCAACTTGGGGATAGCCAGATTCCCCAGCCTCTCCCCTTTTGCCAGGAGAATCATCTGGACAACCTGGGGAGCCCGGTCCAAGAGTTATGAGAACTGGTCTCCCAGTGAAGAGTGTCAGGTGCCCTCCGAGATTCAAGTCCCCCATTGCTTCAGCCCTGACTGGGCTCCCAGTGACTACTATGCAAATTAAATTCATTTTTTTTTTAAATAAAAGGAAGAAGGATAATAAGCACATCTTTGGTTCTAATGATAACTCTTATCAAGCACCTAGATAGCCCCAGGACAGGGGCTGGTCACCATAAAGATGCCGACTCTACCCCCTAATCTCTAGGGAAGGGAGGGGCTAGAGACTGAGTTAACCATGAATGGCCAAAACTTTAACCCCTCATGCCTACTTAATGAAACTGTCAGACAAGCCCCTAAACAAAGGTGGGGTCAGGGAGCGTCAGGTGGATGAAGACAAGGAGGTGATGGGACGTGGCCCACGTGGAAAGTGCACAGAGGCTCCCCTTCCCCACGCCATCCACTCATTCTCTCTGTTTGGCTGTTCCTGAGTTATATCCTCCCTAATAAACCTGTAATAGTCAGCAAAGCACTTCCCCTAGTAATTTTAGCACATTTTGGGACCTGCACTGGTGAGGTAGAAGGTAGCCCAGGCACCCCATTTGGGGTTGGCATCTGGGGTAGGGGCAGTCTTGTGGGATGGAGCTCCTAATCCGGGAGAGGGAAGGCTGGTGTTAATTCTGGGAATCAGAATCAGAACTGAATTCAATTATTGGGCACCCTGTAGCTGTCAGAGAATTGGTTGGTGCCATTGCCTAAAGCATCACCCATTCTTGCTTGTTCTCTTTTTCTTTTCCTTTCTCTTTTGCTCAGTCACTGTGGGAACATTCAGAGACCATGCCTTGAGGACATTCAAGTCACCTATAAGGAGGCCAAACGTGTAAGGAACTGAGGCTCCTGGAATAAGCAGTGTGGCGCTGGCGCCCTGCCACCAGCCAAGTGAACAAGTGAAGTGGAAGCTCCTGCCCTGGTCCAGCCTTCCAATGACTGTAGGACCTTGGATTTCCTCCTCAGGGACTTCACAGAGCTACTCCCAGATTCCTGGCTCTCAGAAACCATGTGTGACTGTAAGCTGCTAAATTTCAGGGTAACTCGTTACACGGCAATAGGTAATGATTACAGGGAACGAATGACTCCTTGTAGCTATTCTATTTTAAAGGACCTGTCATAAAATCTACCCATGGAAGATCCCAGAGTTTTTAAAAAAGAAAGAATCTAACAAATTACTCCCTGAATTTCAAACAAAACAAACACATTTTAAGTACAATATAGTTTATAAGTTAATGGAAATTCTGGATATTCACAATAGTTCACTCAAGCTCACAAAATTTCACATTTCAGTATCTTCCCTGGACTATTTCTTCCACTGTTTTTATGGGATTTATTGGCATATCTCTGTTTGGCTGTCTTTAATTAAGCAGTGGGGAGGGTACACTCCCCTGCTTCTAGGAACTTAAGTAGCTCCATACTTCCTAGGCTCTATTTTTTAATTAAGGTTATCTGACCAGATGGATTCTAGAATCTTTTTTAACAATTATGTGTTGAGCTCCTTATTTATGTAAAGGGTTAGTCCACAAACTTGAGTATGCAAGACATAGCTCGTGTCTTTATTTTAAACAATTTGAATTAATTTGATTCCTGATCTATGTAAAGGGTTAGTCCACAAACTTGAATATGCAAGAAATAACTCATGTCTTTATTTTAAACAATTTGAATTAATTCGATTCCTGATCTCTATCCTCCCAGACAGAGAAGAAATCCAATCTCAGTTATTATAGGACTCCCTCCTTGCCTTCTCCCAGGGTCAGGCTATGGTTTTAGTCATTGCCAAAGGCATCATGGAGGGCTTTTGGCATTCACTACCTACCCTGGCTCTTTATACGTTCACTATCTGATACTGCAGCGTGGTTTCTTCAAGAACAAGCTGAACCATAAGCTTATGATGATGGGAGGAAAACTAAAGAGCAAATAAACACTGTATAATGCCTCCACAAATCATCCCATCACACAGAGTCAGAGCATGAATCAAATGCGAGGAAAAACAGAAAAGAAGTAAGCAACAGGGTTCCAGCCTTCAGGTTTCTTAGATGCTCAATAGGAAACAAAAAGTATAAAAATAATAAGCCAAGGTATAAAAGCAAGGCATTTTAAGAAGTACCATTTGAATTGCACGGGCTGGAGGGAATCAATGGGAGGAAATGGCCAGAGGAGAGTGGGCTTAATAATAAAGGTTATCATTTATATATGTTCCCTCCCATTTATATAGAATTATATATGTTCTGAGGGACTTTCCCCACATTCAGAGCTTCATTTTAGATAGTTGAAATGAGGGTGGCAGGACAGACTGTAACCTCTTCACTGTACAGGTGGGGAACCATCTCAGCTAGCTTTGATGACTAGTTCAGTCACTCAGAGCTGGTTAGTGGAGGGATGTAAAACTGAGCTCAGCTCACCTTCTACCCACTCTTTTCCCTACCCTGCTCCTGCCTGTCTGTGATGAACTGGTTTCCTGGAAGAGGGGGAAGTTCTAACACAGCATTGGCATTGCCTACAGGACCAAACAAAAGAGGTGTTTAAGAGTGCCAAGGAGTGTGAGTGGAAACACTCATAGGAGACCATTACGGACACAGGTGGAAGGTCCCAGCAACAGAGCCGAGAAGCCAAGGTGTAGGATTCTGAGAGACGACGGTGAGTGCGGACTGAGCGAGCAGGTGGCAGCAGATAGTAAATTCTCTCCTCCTGCTCCCAACAAAGAAATTTATCTCCTCTATCTCTTCATACATGAATAATCATAAAGAAAACAACGTTATTTTCACATAGAATGTTATCCAATGAAGGCATATATCATCTCACTTAGGCCCTTTATAAATCTGAGTCGCCGGGAGCAACATCATTCTCATTTTGTTTTTCTCTGATTCCTGTTATCAAGTCTTATCCTCTGGCCTGGGTCACCCAGATGGAGGTGGAATCTTTGAGAAGTGCATCATACCCACTTGTTATTAAACCTCCGTAATTCTTAATGATCACATTGCTGCCCACACATGAGCTGTATTATTACATATATTAAAAATATATTTAAGGACTCAGGAGAAGAGATTCCTAACCAGTGCAAGAGTTTTGAGGGTGGAAGGAGCATCCCTATTACTTGAACCAACTTCCACTAGCCTGTAAAGATAGAGATGGAGTTCAGGAAATGGCATATTGCATCTTTCCAAGTGGAACAAGATGAAAGGTCTCTGAAGGAGTAATGTGTGATTCAGGATGAGATGCCAGATGGGTACAGTTGACCATTAAGATGTTTTGACGCTGTGTTAACCTTTGCATAAAAATATTATATGGCCTGAAGCTTTGCTTTTGAGACTCTGCACTGATTTCTGTGCTTTGAAATAAGAAATTGATCAGTAGATGGAAGAGTCTACCAATATTCAATCTTGCCTCATTAATCCCCCTGCAATACCAGTATCTATTTTTATAAGCAACAGCATCTGGGCCAATGAAAATTCTCAAAATCCTAATCACACCCTTATCCCAAAGCCTAGATTTTGTCGGAAAGCTTTGCAGCGTTTCTGACTCGGTAGAGTTAGTTATCCTGTTTAATTGGATTGATGGTGACAATTGTAATTACCGTAGATGAGATTGCCTGTAATGTAATTATGCTTCCTTCATCAGCGTGAGCTGGACTTGTGGAATACATACAGAAGATGCCTCCAATTACCGAGAGGTTAAGGAGAGCATTATACTGCCTCACAAATCATGTTTGTTACTGTACAGAATTTTAAAAATTAGGTAGGAACCTGAAGGAATTATTCCTCTAACACAGCTCTTCTGATCCAAAGATGTTCCTATAGAGCTATATCATAGAGTGACATGAGCTTTCTTATTATTTCAATTAAAAATATATTGAAGAACTCAACACAAGTCAGGAGCAATCATAAATCTGATATTTTATGATGGTTTGGTTACTGCTTATTACTTATAGTGACAGCATCTAAAAGACATGTTTAAAAAGAGTCACTTTAGGTTTTTTTTGCAGGTTTTGGCCTGACACCTCCAGCATATGGGGCCGGAACCCTACTCCTTTGAGCCACAGGCGTCGCCCGAGTGACTGTAGTTTAACTTCACTTTTTCTGTGATTTGGAAACTTACAGTTTATAAAAGTAACATCATGAGTAACAGGAGATAATTTTAAAATACTAGTCTTTCTGCATAGATGGAACCGTAATTAATACCTAAGAAGCCAGACGCTCTACTACAATGATGCCTCTCTCTATTTTCCAATTAACACATGGAGGACTTTAAAATTTCCAATTGGAAGCCCAGCCTCCAAACAGTACAAGTCTGCCAAATGCCTTGCAAGCACATGTAGTTTTCGGAGAAATGGAGCATGCTGGAAAGCCACCCCAGTCGTCTCAGCTTAAGCATTGCTCTCATTAAAAAGAGAGGCGCGTATGGGTTTTTCCTTCTGAAGCATGTGAACATACAACTTGGAAATGTGCCCTTTTGAACAACTTATTTCTGCATTCACAAACCAGATGGTGCACGTCAAATGCATCCTGATTTTCTAATGAAATGAAAAAGGATTCCTATTGTGTTCTTTAATATGATTAACACATCCTTAACTGCTAGCTTTTATAGATCCTCCTGGAAAGTTCAACAATGATGCTCTCCTGCTGGAGCTGGGGAGGAAGGGACTGAGGAACGGAGGGTGTTCTGAGAGCGATCTGCCATCTACTGCTTCCAAAACAGCTTCAGTAGAGGTGGAAGGCCCTGACCCAGCCGCTCACAAAGAGAGCTGTCCTGGAACAGCACAGGCCAAGAGGCTGCTGTCTTCAAAAGGGCTAATCAAGCAAGAAAAAGAGACAAGCACCCGCTCACTGGCTGTCTGCCCCCTCTTTCACTGCGACTCAGTCTAGTTCTAGTACTTAGCCAAGCCTTATTTGTGGGGTGCTCTCATTGCTAACACCACCAATAAAATTCTCATTCTGTGCACCATTTGTTTCATTCAAGACATACAGTAAAAATGTATCCAAATTATGTTGGATTTTGCTAGCAAATCAGGAAAATGTATAATGTTGCTTACCGTGGAGATGTCTTCTCTGGTCAAAAACCTGAGAAGAAGAAAAGAAAAGAAAAAGATAAATGTGTTAATGTTCTATTACCTGTGACCTTTGAAACCATAATACTTAGTTAAACACAGCTGTGGTGTGCCTATTACTTTAGTAAATCAGCTTGTCATTCTCTGATTCTACATACGTCTTGCGTGAAGTAATAGAACAGTTAGAGCCAAGTTGAATTCGAACCTGAATCCAATCTCTCTATTTAATGGCGCTCTTGGTTAGGATTGAGTTCAGCTGAAGGAAAACAGCCCCCAGCAGACCTGAGTAGGATGCCATGGTGGCCTAGTAGCTTAGACACTGTAGTTGTGACCCCCCCCCCTTTTTTTTCAATTTATTTTAACTTTCCACAACTTCAAGATCTCTGGTCAGCAATGTCTCATTTTATCTGCCTCTACAGCAGACAGAAAAATTCCTTTGTGCTGAGATACTCTGTTTGGTGAAATGCAACATCGTATCTCATTTTTCTTCATGAAGTACTCTAATTTAACAGCTAAGCTGAAAGAGCACACACTGCTAACAAGTTCAGTCATCTAACACAGGAACTTGGAAATAACTAGTCGGAAGTTTCACATCCTACAAAGTAAATCAGTTACTCCATCAATTCTATAAGCCTAAGTGCCTGAAAATTGAAGGTGGATATTTTGATCAGCACTGTGCAAAAGCCATGGCTGAGGTAGGTGTTCACTTAAGCCAAACAGCATGTCTTGTTCCCAGTTAGCTTTGCAGAAGCATTTATTTTACATTTTAAATATGCACGTTTCAGCAGGGGCTAGAAAGATTTAACTGAAAATATTATAACACTGTTACTACCAAGCAATGCTACAGCTGGTCAATAGTCCACGATTTGCAAACATTTTCCCCAAATGCTACATAATTCCCTGGGACCTGGGAGCTCTTCCTCTCTTTAAAATGTAAGACTGTTTCTCCTCTTGGTGTTCTGCCATTTAAAAAAAAGGTATTTAGCAAACAGCTACAAAGTCCATCAAAAGGTTAGAATTCTTTTTTATTTTACTGTTCTTTCTTAATGGGCAAAAAAAATGATTGATTAGTTCACCTAGAACAGTCTTAGCTTTGGGGCATAAAGAGAGCTTTGTATATAGTAGTAAACTGGATTTACAGAGGAAAATGAAGAAATCAACATTCAAGAATGCAGGGTGCATCAAAAAAAAAAAGAAAGAAAAAAAAACAGAAGAAGAAAGAAAAAGCAAGGTCTGAAAGCATAGTAAAATTCTTCTATTTATTGGGAATCAAATGTGTGTTTCCAGTTGTATGGCGTCTTCACCAGTTGTATGGTTTATATAGCCAACATTGGGATCACCTTAGTGTCATCAAATTCTACATACTTTTTAGAGAAAAGAAAACCTAAGACAAATCTTTCCCCCAATAAATCCCCCAATCTGCCCTTTTCCCAGCACCTTTTATCTTTGAAACTACTTTCAGGAAGCAGCTTCTCTACAGGAAAGTTTGTTTACCTTTCAGAAAAGATGAGGGGTGAAATAGAACAGCTGGTTCCTTGCCACTGACTAGCCTGAAGCCCAAGGAGTGATACCAGCGATGTTTCCTCCTTTACTTGAATCTTATCTCTGCCCCTGTCCTATTACATGTTGTTTGGACATCTGGAAGCACCCAGGACAGTAATTTAAATCTTAAGGGAAGTAGTATGGATGTGTGTATGAGATCCCCTGGGGGAGCTTCGTAAAAATACAGATTCCTGAGCTCTAGCCTAGCTATAGGAAACCTCAGTCTCCAGGGGATTAGTGTCAGGTTTGTTCATTCTCATTAAGCTTCTAGGCAACTTGATTAGGTGGTCTAAAGACTGCATTTTGGGAGACACAACTTGGATATGAAAGTTGACCTTGGCCGTGCCAGGTAGTCCCAAGCTGTAAGGGGAAAGAGGTTTTAAGCTGATAGCCCATCTCCGAGTATGTACTTAATACATATTTAAATTAAAAATAGCATTTAATACATAAGTGCGACATTATTATTTGCAAATATTTTTCCTTCTTTATGATTTCTAAACCGACATCTGATCTGCCTTAGCATTATTATGCCTTGGTAATCTCTAAATCACTAAAAAGGGGGGATAATTTAGACCTAATTAATCTGGCCCTCATTTACCGTTTAACTCTGTGTAAGGCGTACAATCCTTGAAATTTATAGCTGGAAGGACTTAAAAAATTTTAGTCCAACCTTTTCATTTTTTCAGGTGAAGACCCTTTTCTGCAGAGAAATGAACTGACTTTAGGATTATTTTATATATGGGGGGAGCTGAAACATGAATGGAAATTTTGACCTGCCAGCTTGACTCATTCCCAGGTGTCTGCTTAATTTTTACTCCTTCCCAGTTCAGATGGAAATATCCACAAAGAGAACTATGTAAGTAAACACAATTAATCATAATCAATCATATACTGACTTGGGTTTTTCGTAGAACTAAAATGCTGAAATGGACACAGGGCACCCTGCTGGTCCTAATTTTCCACCAATTCACAGAACACGTTGGGCTTTGCTTTGGAAGGGCACAAACCCTTCCACTTCCAATTATAGTTAATACTCTGAAAGGCACTGAAGGGTCCAAACAGGTGCCCCGAAGTCCTTCAGTGTGGGATGGCCTTTTCCATACACAGAGCTTGCGCAAATGGTAAGGACCCCATTGTTATTATTTGCTTTGTAGCAGCCCCCGGATTTCCCTTTCTTCATCTATAGATGTTGAGTTTGGGACGGTATCTCAGTATCTGTCAGAACAACACCATTAAGCTAAAGTAAAGGGACTGGTATAAAGACGCCAACTTACACTTTCAAACAGATGGAAGAATATTTGAGAAATGATCATCTCATTGCCATAATTTCACCAAAAGGGAAAATTTTAACACTAAAAGCATAGGAAGCACATAATTTCAATGAAGATAACTCTTAAAATGAAAAAAAACAAAACACAAAAAAACAAAAACCTCAGTTCAGTAAAATATACTACATTGTTCCCATGCTTTCTGTATTACTGTCAACTCAGAATACCTCTGCCACGGACCACAACCAGTCTGTATTATCACTCTTCGGGAGCCACTGAAGCAAAGGTCTAAGCCTGTTTGTGACAGGCAGCATTTCCCAGGGTGGATGTGACACCACACTCACCCCTTGAGATGTCCTGGTTTTAGAACAAAGAGGTGATGATGATTCTTAGAGCACAATACTACAGGTTCAGACTTCTCTTAAAATAATAAAAAATGTTACCTTTATTGCATCCATCATTTATAAATCTCATTTTCCCCAGGAAACTTTTTTTTTTTTTTGGCACATAGTACCTATGAATGTGTTGCAAAACAAGTGTTCTGCAGAGAGTTTCTATAGTTTCCCCTACATTCTCTGCTCCCTGACCTGCCAGTTAGTTAATAGGCCTACCATTCTCCCACCCCCGCCAAGGGTAAGCCTGTAGGAATTTTTGACCTACATTCAAGAACTATTACCTAAGTAGATCTGAAGTGAGCATAGCATGGCAGGCAGCAAGTTCAAAGGCCCCTTGAGAAGAAGCCCCTGGAGGTCCCCAGGGAGGTGTTGTCCCCCACTCCCACCACAGCAGACCTTGTCCTCCAGGTCTTCTTGCTTTCTGATCATTTTGGTAAATTAAGCTACGCATAAGGAGACACAGTAACAGTGGATTACACAAGATCACTAATATTTCTCTCTAACACACCCCATTCCTTAGTCTCAAGCAGTGTTTCTCAGAGTGTGGGTCCCCAGAGGAGCAGCATTGGCATCACCTGGGAACTTACTGAAAATGGGACCTCTCCCCACAACCTACTGAATCACAAGCTCACCAAGCCCTCCAGGTGATTCTAATGCTACACTTTCAGAACCTCAGCTCCAGAGGGAGGGGGTGGTCCATCCAGTCCAGGGGTCACCCAGGAACCCTGGCCCCTCTCCCTTACTGTTCCCTAGCATGACCACTTAGTGTACATCACCTCAAAAGACTGGCTGCCATAGGTTTTAATCACAACTCCTGTTCTCTCTTTCTGAGGGAAATTTTCCAGTCTCGGCTCCTCCTTTGACTACTTCAGCCATGGGTCTAGGTTAGGGGACCCTACCTTGCCTAGACTACTGTCATAGTCCCCCAACTGCTTCTGTCCTGCCCACTGATTCTCTCAAATCAAGTCCACCCCCCCTTAACAGAGTGATCTTTCTGAAAATAAATTTTATTTTTTGAAAAATTATAATTCTATATAATTATAGGGCACACAGGGATATCGTGAGATAGGTATTCAGTGTGGAAAAACTGAAACATGCTAATTAACATATCCATCAACTTAAGTATTATCATCTATTCTTCTGCTCTAAATGCAACGTTCTACCCTTTGACCAAAATCTCCCAATTCTCTGAAGCCCTAGCCTTTGATAATTACCATTCTACTGTCTGCTTCTATGAGTTCAATTGTTTTAGTTTCCACTTGTAAGTGAGAACATGTGGTTTTTATCTTTCTGTGTTTGGCTTATTTCACTTAATATAATGTCCTCTGGGTTCATACATGTTGTCACCAATAACAGAATTTCCCTCTTTTTTTAAGGCTGAATAGTATTTTTCAGTGTGTGTAGTGTGTGTGTCACATTTTCTTTATACAGCCCATCCCTTGAGGGATACTTGGGTTGATGCTTACCTTGACTATTGTAAATGATGCTGCAGTGAACACGAGAATACAGATATCTCTTGACATACTGATTTAAAGTCATTAGGATAAATACTCAGGAGTGAGTCAAATTAAAGAAATCATTGGCCAAATCAATGTTGTGTCCTTTTCTCCCATTTTTTTTTTTTTTTTTTTTTGCAGTTTTTGACCAGGGCCAGGTTTGAACCCACCATATCCAGTACATGGGGCCAGCACCCTACTCCTTGACCCATAGGTGCCGCCCTCCTATGTTTTCTTATAATAGTTTCATGGTTTCAGGTCTTACAGTTTCAAGTCTTACTTTTAAGCGTTCAACCCATTTTGAGTTGATTTTTGTATATCGTGTGATACAGGGTCTAACTTTATTCTGCAAATGGATAGCCAGTTTTCCCAGAACTTTTTATTGAAGGCATTGTCCTTTTCTCCCATTGTGTGTTCTTTCGCTCTTGTTGAAATGAATTGACCATACGTGTGTGGGCTTGATTTTGTGCTTATTCTATTACACTGGTTGATGTGTCTGTTTATGCCAGTACCGTGCTGTTTTAATTAGCATAGCTTCATAACACATTTGAAGTCAGAAAGGGCAATGCTTCTGACCTTTTTCTTTCCCTTCAAGACTCTCTTGACTGTTTGGGAGGTATTTGGTGTTCCATATACATCTTAAGAAAGTTTTTTCTATTTTGTGAAAAATGGCATTGGAATTTTGATAGGGATTGCATTGAATCTGTAGATTTATTTGGGTAGTGTGGACATTTTAACAAGATTAATCCTTTCAATTCATGAACACAGACTGTCTTTTTATATATTTGTGTCTTCCTTAATTTCTAAGTGTTTTATAGTTTTTATTGCATAGCTCTTTTACTTCCCTGGTTAAATTTACTCATATGTATTTTAATTTTGTAGCTATTGTAAATAAGATTTAAAAAAATTTTTTTAGTGCATAGGAATGCTACTGTTTTCATGTGTGTTCTTTTTGTATCAGTTTTATTGGATTCGTTTATTAATTCTAACAATTTTTAAATGGAGTCTATAGGATTTTCTGTATATAAACTCATGTTGCCAAAAGACAGTAATATTTTGTCTACTTCCTTTCCCATTCAAATACCTTTTTCTTTCTTTTGCCTAATTGGTCTGGCAAGGACCTCTTGTATTATATTGAATAGAATTTGTGAGAATGGATATCCTTGTCTTGTTCCCAAGTTTAAAAGTTGCCTTTTTGAAAATATAAACAAAATTGGCAAGACTTTATCTATAAACAGAGAGAGAGAAGACTCAAATAAATGATATCAGAGTGAAAGACACACAGCTGATACCACAGAAATACAAAGGATCATAACAGATTGCTATGCAATTATATGCCAAGAAGCTGGATAGCATAGAAGAAATGGGCAATTCCTAGACACATATAACTTACCAACAAAGAATAAAGAATAAATAAAAAATATCAAACTCCAATAATGTGTAAGGACATAGAATTAGTAATAAAAAGTTTCCCATTGAAGTAAAGCCTGGGACATGATAGCTTCATAGGTGAATTTTGCCTAACTCTTACAGAAACTAATACCAATCCTCTCAAATTCTTCCAAAAAATGAAAGAGGAATACTTCCAATTTTTTGTTTTTAATGAGGACAGCAGGAATTACATTTATACCCAAAGCCAGACAAGGACATCACAAGAAACCCACTACACTGCCCTGGCCTCTGTGCCTTTGCACATGCTGTTATCCTTGTTTGGAAAGTGTGAGTTCACAGTCCTGTCCACGTGGGTTTACACCTGCCCCTGGAGACAGCACACACACTGCTTTCAAGTCTTCTTTCACCTGAGAAATATCCGCTCCTCCTTCAAAATCTAACCCAAGACATCTGCTGGGCCTTTCTCAACCCCCGAACTTGGTTACTTCCTACTTTGGGCTCCCATAGTTATGCCCCCTACGTATTCTAGAATCCTCGTTGAACTGTATTGTACTTTCTGTGCCCAAGTCTGCTTCTCGTATTAGACTGGGAGCTTCCTGGAAGCAGGCACTGCTGCTTACTCCATAAACATTGCATATTATTCTGGGAATTCCAGCCCTGAAATACAGGACCTCGAGGGAGAGCACTGTCAGTATCCTACAGGTATTTGATGAGCTGATTTAAAGCATAAATTCTTTCAAGGGTGTAATAGCTGTCATTAAGCACCTACTTAAATTTACCTGTGGGTGTCCCTGAAAAATGTATATGGAAGGATCTGAGTTGTTAGTAACTCATTTGGTGCACTGACTTCAGAAATGGTAATCATTTTCAGAATGAGTTCTGCTCATTAAAGGGCAGGCGGAGAGGGAAAAAGAGGGAAACAAGGAGGCAAAAACTCCCAAACTAACCAAACCTGGGACCAGGGGTAAAAAAAGTAAACTTTCTACTCTGAAAGCAAGGAATGTGTCTGTACCTAGGGAAATTGGCAAGGTGAGTCCTGAAATAACGATTTCATCTCTGTAAAGAAATAACTACTGTCTTTCCACGTCTGTAAGCCTTGGTGGCACGTGTCACCCTTGCTGAGCAAGAGATGTGAATTATGGTGTCTATACACGGATGAATTAAAATCCCCTCAGGCATAGTCAACTGTGATACCACGTTTTTCTGAAACGTCACCCTTCAAATTTTGAAAGAAGGGAGAATATCCTTATGTTTGAGCATTTTCTTCTGATTGCTTAAAAAATTAAAGTCTTCCCAGGCAATTGTCCAAACTCAGGCGGGTGAGTTAAAATCTTCATTTTTAGAAATTTTCATGTAATTCCTTATTTGGATTGAGGGTATAGAGCTGTTCTTGACGAATCGTGGGATGAAGAGTATTGAATACTTCTGGGATTCTAGATCCAATTAGAATCAGGAACAATTAGCACAGATGACCCCTACGGCTCTGGCTCTCTGGAGGAGACCAAAGGACCAAGTCCATTCTTCCATGACCTCTACTGTGCCAAGACCTAGCTTTGTTTATTCCATCACTGAACACCTGCTGGAAAGTTAGGACCACTGTGGTACTTTATCACTAATTCTCTAAGAAAAACAATGAACAAGATAGGCAACATTGTTACTCTTCCCCAGCAATATAGATGTGGTTATGATGAATGATCATTAGATGCAAAGTATTATGGGCTATGGTTACAATTTGTCTGTCAGTTACAGAGCTACTATACAATGCAAATGAAAAATTTCACAATCTTTTCATAATTTTTATGAAGGGCTCTTCTAGATGCAAATTTTTATTTATGTAATTTTCATAGAATGCAATTTGACATGGTCTCAATAAACCTTACAAGAGGTTTATTGTAAACATTCTATTTAGCTTGCAATTATCGTCCAGTTAAATGACTAATCACAGAAACTCACTCCATGATCATAGACAAAACAGCCACACTTAACACAATTGAAATTAACTCTGAGGAAAAGGGGTCTGCCTCTCATTCACAGCCAGCCAATCAATCATAGCAAAATGACCCAACCATGACTCCCATTCCGGGATGAAATAAAATTAATCTGTGTTGTCTGAATCAGAAAATAATTCCTATCCTAAGTCCTGTTTTTCCACTTCCAGTACGATATGATGCCACAAAGGGAAATGTGGTGAGTTTGCTTCACAATGACAAAGTTAACACATACTCTAAGTATGTTTAGATGAGAGGGGTGGACTCTTTTTTTTACATTTTTCTTCCCTACTAGTCCTTTCCTTGTGGCTTACCAAACCTTTGATTTTTAATGAAAGGTACTTAGGAAACAGTGATCATATTTTCCCATCTTCCATTGTTTCAATTTCAAAAAAACACTGAGTTCAGTGGCTGCTGGAGACTTCAGTTAAGTTTGGAAAACCTAGGAAATGCCGACAAGAATGCCACCGACAGCAGGAAAAAACAGATGCCCCTGGACTTCACTCCAACCTTCCATCCCCAAATTTATCTCTATGACTGGTGTGCTGGGGTCTTTCCCTGTATGCTGCTGAGTTAGCTCCTTTTGCCCATGTTCACCGTGGCTCTTTCCAAGCCCTCTTTCTTCCACCACGTTCTCACCAGTGTCAACAGATAATCTTGCTTCTGCAGACACAGAGGCACTAGATGCCAATATACAGGAATTCTTTCTACACCCTGGAGCTCCCATGCCACGTCCTCACTTCCTCCACACATTTGCTGCATCCTTCCAGCCTCATCCGCTCCTCTGCTGGTACCACGAGAGAGATGTTTCTCCTACTGTCTAAAGCTAAGCCCGCTAACTAAATTCTGGATTTTGTCTTCTGGAAGACTCTCTCCTGTTTTTTAACTTGGGGATATAGGTCAAAAGAAAATTCTTGTTCCTTCTAGCTGGGTCTCCTGAAATTCTTGCTGTCTGGGAAGCTGCCTGCCATGCTAAAATGTCCATCACCCCTTGCTGTGCCCAGAGGTTGCATGGAGAGAGAACAGTGCACAGTCAGGCCCAGCAGTTCCCAAGTTCCCAGCGTCTCAGGGGAGGCACCTGCCATGTGAAGAAGGCTTCCAGGACATACAGCCCAGTAGAGTGGGCAGTTGCACTATGGTTTGGGTGTTTGTGTTCCTCCAGATTCATGTCACAACTTAATCCCCAATGTATTATCACAGGATGAGGCCCCTAGCAGCAGGTGGTCAGCCTGTGAAGGCTCCTCCCTCATGAATGGCAATAGTGTCCTGCTAACAGAGCTTGAGGGGGGCTGTCAGTGCCGCTGGCCTTCCCTTCCTTCTGCCTGACGAGGCTGCAGCTGCAAGGCACCATCTTTGACGCGGAAAGTGAGTCCTCACCAAACACTGATCTTTCAGCACCATGATCTTGGCCTTCCCTGCCTCAAGGACTGTGAGAAATTACTCATCTAAGGCATTCTGTCATAGCACCAGGAATGGAAAAGACAAGTTGATTCCAGCCCCGGTTGAGACGTGACTGCAATTGCAGCCGAGAGCTCCCGCATTCGTTTCCCAGAGCTGCGATAACAGGTATAGCTTCAAACCGCAGTTCATTCTCTCCCGGTTCCGGAGGTAAGAAGGCTGAAGTCAAGGTGTCCGCAGGTGTCTGCGCCCTTTGAGACAGGGTATCATCCCTCTTCTGACTTGTGGGGGTGCCCATCGATCCTTGGCATCCCTTCCAGGCAGCTCATCACGTCCGGTCTGTGTCCTGGTCATCACACGGCCTTCCATGCATCTCTGTCCTCTTTTTCTAAGGACACCTGCCAGATTGCATTAATAGCCATCTCCCTCCATTAAGACCGCATCTTAACTATTATCATTGTATCTACAGAGACTCTATTTTTAAATAAGGCCACGTTCTGAGGCAATGGGGGTTCGGACGTCCACATACTCAACCCCAAATAGACCCCAATATAGAACAACTCAGCTGCACCCAAACCCACAGTATTGTGAGAGACAATATAAGCGGTGGTTTTAAGCTGCTAAGTTTTAGGGTGTTTTATCCCACGGCCACAGTAACCAAAATGCCTTCCCTTACTCAAATCTCCTCCACCTCGTACAATCGGATTTCTACCAACACACTCTGCTCACACCGCTCCTGCAAGGTCGCCAATGGCCACTCTGGTGTTCAGCCCAACAGAAGCAGCCTCAGCCTCCACCTCCACCTCCATTGCTCCCTAGAGATGTGTGGAACGCCCAAAGAAATGCGCGTGTGACAGTAAATACATCAAATGCCTGAGAAACAAGGGAGCGGGCAGCAGCAGACCCAGAACTGGAAGACGGAGCGTGGACAGAGCTAGAAGGAAGCAGGAAGCTGAAACCCAGCCAGGGACATGAGCCTTCTCATCACGGTCAGCACGGGCCCGAGGCAGAGCCAGCCTCCTGCTCCCGCCTCTGCTCCCGAACCACGCTGAATGTGGTGGAGACGCGCACGCTCACCTCCATGTGTGAGACAAAGGAACATCAGTCCCGGCAGGAGCCAGAAAAGTGTGTTCCACCCATTGGCCCCCTCCTGCCACCACAATTCTAGAGGGGAGGAGATGGGGGGAGTTTTGTGGGGTTTCTCACTGCTGTCCGGTCAGACACACACCCAGGAGACCTCCAGTGACTCAGCCGGCATATCCTTTCATGATCCAACCACACAGCACAGGGCTACTCAAAAAATAAATGCCTTTAATTCAGGGTTTCCCAACTGCATCACTAGCATTTGGGAGCAGATAACTCTTTGTTATGGGGGTCTGTCCTGCGCATTATAGGATTTTAGCAATATCCTTAGCTTCTATATTAGATGTCATTAGTAGACACCCTCCCTGCTAGCTATGACTACCAAACATGCCTTTGGTAGTCAAATATCCCTGGTGGCTAGAAATTGCCCCTGGTTGAGAAGCATGGTTTTTTTTTTTGAGATAGAGTCTTACTCTGTCACCCTTGGTAGAGTTCCGTGGACTCATAGCTCACAGAAATCTCAAACTCTTGGGGTTCAAGCAATCCTCTTGCCTCACTCTTCTGAGTAGCTGGGACTATCACACCTGTCAGAGTCTTGTTTTTGCTCAGGTTGGTCTCGAACTCCTTAGATCCTGAGCTCGAGCAATCCACCGCCTCCACCTCCGAGAATGCTAGGATGACAGGCGTGAGCCACTGCGCCCGGCTGAGAACAGTTGCTTCTAATTCATGACTAACAGACCCACTCTTTGACTCTTTGCTCATTATTAGGAGGTCATAAAACTCAATCTTCTAGGAAATGCTAGTCATGTCTAAGTGTAACTGCCTCTGAACCCCTACTCCCACACTCTAAATCCTTCCAGGGACTCAACTTTTTCCTTCACAGATGGAGCCTCAGTGGAGGCACAGACTTGCAGACAGCGTCCAGATGCAGGTCTTCAGATTGCAGCTGCAAATGCCGCAAGGAGGCTCTCTGCGGTCCCCAATTCGTGATTTGTGGTTTCAGAGACATGCAGTTCTTGCACTAACTCAAAACTTCTCTTTGAGGAATGACTTTGTACTGAGTCCACGGAGTGTGGCAGGACAGGATGGAGTGGGTGGCTGATAGTTGATACGAAGGATTCCACTCCACTGAAATGAGTCAATGGGCAAATTGCTCTTTTAAAGAATTGGGTACAAGAGGCTAATGTTTTGCCTGCTAGATAATTGGCCTTGCTGGAGTATGATTTGGCTTAATTACTCTCTCTGGAAAGAAACTGTGCCCTGGGAAGGCCAGCCTCACCTTCTTCTGAGGGAAGGTACTCAGACCCAGAGAAATGGGCTGGTGGAGGGAAATCTCGGAGAGCAAGAGGATGGATTCCAATTGGGTTCATGGCTAGAGTCCTCTGTGGGACCCGTGGGGCAGAACAACTGTCACTGTAGGGACTAGGAATGTGTGTGGGGGAGGGGAGCCAGGGACAAGATATCGCTGCAGCTCAGTCTCTCCCTGGGAGATGGGAATTTCCTCATGATGTCAGCACCCATTTCCTAGGAAAGAAGTTGCTTGCATGCAACCACCCAGCCACTCTTTTCAGAGAGATCACAATTGTCAAGTACATCAGTGTTGCCAGCCCAACTCTCATTTCTCTCCAGCAGCAAGTTCACCAGCTGCAAATGCATCACAGGGGGAGGAGATTCAGATAAACTCAGATATTAACCGAGATGTCAAAGTGGTACCTCACTAAAAGGAGGAGGAAGGGAAGGGGGAGGAGGAGGGGGAGCAAAGGAGGGCAAGGGTGAAGAAGTTCTTGACATTTTCCTTTTTCTAGAACAGCAGTCAGCAAATAGCCCCTGTACCTATTTTTGTAAATAAAGTTTTAATGGAACACAGCTATGCTCACATTTCTGTGGCTGCTTACACAGACAGAATAGATTAGTTGTGATAGAGAGCATATGACCCCCAAAGCCTAAAATATTGACATGGTAGCCCTTTACAGACAAAGTTTGCTGACCTTGGCTCCAGTGCACTGAAAGCAGAATTTGTTTTGTACCACGCATATCATGCTTGCTTTTCTTCTCTGTGCATAGCTATTCCTAAGTTAAGTGTGAGGTTTTCAACATAAGACTGACAGTCTTTGTTCAAGGTAAGTTTGGATTGTGCGCCTCCTTACTTTTCAATGAATGATGCTTTCAAAGGAGGTCTGAATCAGGGGCCAGTTTGGACCTCTTGATGGCAGGGATGTAATGTGAGGGGAGGACGCGAGGGGATGTCTGCATGGACCAAGTGAAGGGAAGGTCACGAGATTACTTTTTAAATCCAGAATAGAGCCCTGGCTGGTGAAGGTGAGGTAAGGCTCGGCTTAGGAAGGCTCGCCTCCCAGGGCCTCCTGCACTCCCAGGATCCTCCTGCACTCCCAGGACCCTCCTGCACTCCCAGGGCCCACTGCACTCCCAGGACCCTCCTGCACTCCCAGGGCCCGCTGCACTCCCAGGATCCTCCTGCACACTCCCAGGACCCTCCTGCACTCCCAGGGCCCACTGCACTCCCAGGATCCTCCTGCACTCCCAGGACCCTCCTGCACTCCCAGGATCCTCCTGCACTCCCAGGACCCTCCTGCACTCCCAGGGCCCACTGCACTCCCAGGATCCTCCTGCACTCCCAGGGCCCACTGCACTCCCAGGACCCACTGCACTCCCAGTTGCCCCACCTTCTCCATTTCTGCTCCTTCCATGGGCCCTGAGGCTCTTCTAGCCAGGGAGAGCCTTCTCCCTCTGGTGGGCCCATGGAGTGCCAAGGGCCCCTTCTTCCTGCCTGTTACTCCTGTGTTATGACCACCCTTTGCTTTTCTCTTTTTTTCCCTCAAACCCAGACCCCCAGGAGACTCTAGCCTCCAACCTACCCTTTGGCAGCCTTCCCAGCCCACTGGAAGCACCCAGGGGAGAAGAGAACTGAAGACAAACACGGGTAGGTCTTGTAAAAAACCTGTCAGATTTTATTTTGAAAATCTCTTCCTGCATTTAAATACAGCTACAGTTCTAGCATAAAACACGCAAGAGAAAGGAGTTTTCTTTACAGATTGACAGCTACAGGGTTGGGGAACATGTGAATACATCTGTTCTATGGGATTTTCTGTTGAAGACAATTCATTTAATTCCGCAAAGCACTGTTACCATGAGCCAGCTGCTGGGCATGGGGGTGAGGGGGGCATTCTACCCACGGAACTTAATTTTAAAATGCTATTGGTGGCTCGGCACCTGTAGCTCAGTGGTTAGGGTGCCAGCTACATACACTGAGGCTGGCAGGTTTAAATCCAGCCTGGGTCTGCTAAACGACAATGACAACTGCAATAAAAAATACAGCAGAAATTTGTAGTGGGTGCCTATAGTTCCAGTTACTTGGGGGGCTGAGGCAAGAGAATCACTTAAGCCCAAGTATTTGAGGTTGCTGTGAGCTGTGATGCTATAGCACTCTACTGAGGGTGACATAGTGAAACTCTGTCTCAAAAAGAAAAAGAAAAAAATGCTATTGGTTTAAAAATGGCTTTTCCTTCCCAGTGTAAAATCTGAAGTGTTCAATGATGGGACATGAGACATTTGGAAATAATAATATAATGATCTTTTATATATTTGTGTAAAACTTTACAACAAACAAAGCACTATCACAGAAATGACCACGTTTGGTCTTCCCAGCCAATCTGAAAAGTTAGTAAAATGTTATTCCTTTGAAAAAAATAAGTAAATCAAGGCTTGACCAACCCAGGCTTGAAGGATACAAAGAAGACAGGGACCCGGACTTGGTTCTGAGTCCTCAGAGAATTCCCAGCACCTTCGCTGTACCTTCTAAGCTAGTGTTGCTTCTCCAAACAGGCCCTCATCATTTCTGGTAAAAGGTCTATAAATTCCAGCACTGCTACAACCAATGGTCTGCACATCAAATGAGGGACACATCACAAACACACAGAGGAAGCCATGGTAATCACCATTTAAAAGGCACCTTTTGTTATTTTTATAATTACTAAAACTAAAGTAAGTGTGCATTATTATTATTTAATCATAGAAAGAGCTGCTCATTTTAACAGGCTGAGAAGCAGCAAACTAATAGGATTCTGAAAGTACAGATTACCAGATTTTAGGGGAACTACAGGGGTCTCAGGTGGAGGGCTGATCTTGAAGTGTCTGGAGGTCCCATTGCTCCATTAAAAAGTCGGTTAATCGTAATAACTCCCCTTAGAGAGGTTGTGTGCCTGGTGGTTGGGGCTGCAGGCTGGTACCAGAAAGATTCTGAGCAAGTTTCTAAACTTTTCTCAACTTGAGCTTCTGCATATATATAAAAAGTACTTGCTTTGTGGGGTTGCTATAGGAATTGTGTAGGATAATGTATTTTAAACACTGTTTAGCACAGTGCATCACGTGCAGAAATTGATGGATAAATTTCTGTTACTGTTATCAGCAGTACTACTGACATAAATAATATGTGTTGGGGCTCTCCCTTCTCTCGGGCAGGGTGCTTCCAGTTTCTGTGAGAAGATGCTGCCTGGTGGACATGCTGAGTGCCTGCAGAAACCTGCCGGAGAAGAGGTGTCCGTTGCGCTCTTCTCTTTTGCCTGGCAGTGTCCTTGCCTCCATTAAGTAATAAGCTCCGGGCAATATTACCTTTTCAAGATGAGGACAGGCTCCCACAACAGGGCTGTCAGAGAGAATTTGGGGGCGTGTGAGCCATTTAAATGAATCAGGCCTGACAAATCCGATTTACAGATTCAAATAACGCTGTGATATTTACCAAAAGTCTATACAGCAAGTTAAGACACCTCCAGGAGGCAGACATTGATTGCCTATTTTAATCAACTGGTATAATTTAGCTATGACCAGAAGCAAAATGCTTAGGAAAGGTAAATCTGATCATAAATAATTACCATTTTGATGCATTTAAAAGTTAAGTAAGACCTTTGCTCATGGTTTACTACAAGGTGACACATCTACTATATTATGTGAGGTCACATCAGGTTTCATTTGGGTGTCTGGAGAAGATGCGACTTGACATAAATAGATGCCAAACAAAGCATTAAAGCAATTTCACCAGGTGCTGGCATATTAAGATGGACAGAGAAGCAAGGGAGACTGGCTGCCTGCACATACTCACTACATCTCCAGTGCTTGTGGGACTTTATCAATATTGCTTCATCAATATCCCCAACATTTCTAAGCAGAATAAAGAATCATAGCCTTGAAAGAGACCTTAAGAAGTGACTGCATCTAGAAACCCTGGAGCAAGGTGATTGCTTAAAAGAAGCACGGTCTGCCTTTCAAAACTTATTTGTTGAATGAATAAATGAATGAATGAAAAAATTCTCTTCACCTCCCACCCAGAAGGCTGCTTAGCTCTAGGGGAGTGCAAGGGGTTGGGATGTGTGAAGAATGCCCCAAGGGTTTAAAACCTCATCCACTCATTTAATATTTATACCCTGCCTACTTCTAAAACAGATTTGAGGCAGCTTATAATAAAAGATACTAACAATAAAGAGCCTATTCTCAATCATCCCTTGCAGGGTTTTATTATCACTTTCATGATCATCAAATAGGAGTATTAACTGGCTATTTGCATAGGATGTTATGCCAGGGGCTGAATAAATCAGGCAGAGCCAGGCTCTGACCTCCGTAAATTTCCATCGGTTCAGTTTGCCTTCACTCATTCTGCTGGCAAATATTTATTCAGCACATTCCACAGGCAAGTGCTGTGAAAAAGCGGGGTGGGGGCAAAAGTGCATCTTTCCCTGCCTTCAAGAAGTTTACAGACTGTGAAGGGGGCCGAGGGTGGGGTAGATGACAGGGAGGTGTGGGTAAGCCACGGAAGAGGTCGGGCTGTGAAGGGGGTGCAAAACATGTGGGGAAAGAAGACGGGGAGGTTGCATCTGTCTGCTCATCGTGCATCCTAGACACAGTGGCTGAAGCAGAGCGTCAGGCTGCGGAGAAAGCTGCAAAAGAATTCAGCCTCCCAGTAACGTCTTTTGCCCAATGAATGCCCCTAATGCTGTCCCAGTGCCTCTCTACACCTTTCCCAGAAAATTGCTGGGCCAACTCAGCAACATGTCCTAGGATACAAACACGCATTTCCGAAGGGTTCTGCTTTGTACCTGGCGATCACCGATCACCGAGAGCAGGGACAGGAGACCTTGTTTACATTAAGGTAGAGTCACCAGCCATTGTTTGTTACCAAGCCTTGCCTGCAAGCTGCTTATAAACGAGGACGATGCTTTGCCACAATCAAGTGGCGCTGAGAAAACAGGGCTCCTAGAGACCTCTTGCTGAAGTGAGAACTTTCTGGCTGTCCTCAAATCCAAGACCCATACAACTCCCACCCCTGCATACCTATAAGGCCTGGAGTCTCCCGAGAAAACATCCTTGAAGGATCTCGCCCAGCAGAAAAAGATCCAGCCTAGCTCTGCGGTCGGACGTGAAGGAGGAGAGAGAACCTCTAGTTTCTCTTTCTTTGGACAAGTAATTCTTAAATGTTCATTTCTGTAAGAATCACCAAGGCAGCTTGTGCAAAGTGCAGATTCTAAGGCTCCATCCTGAAAACTGTTTCTTCAGGAGATCTGGGTGGGTGCTGGAGTTCACAGTTTTAATAAGCATCACGGCTGCCTGAGAGGAGGTGGTCTGAGGACCCCACTGGTGCTACACTGACGAGCGATGTGCTACCTAGAGGTCCAGAAGGGTCAGAGATGAATTCCTAACACTGAGAGTGGTGCAGAGCTCCAATTAGATACCCCAAATCTAATCCCATTGATTTTTTAAGTGAATGAATGGGGCCTCGCTCTGCCCCCTGGAACCTGGAAGCAGGGGACTAGGCAATATTATTTGGCAAATGGAACAGCTATCGAAAAGGCACTGAGACATAGCAGTGCCTACATGAAGAATTCTGGATTATGTAGCTAGAGGTGGCAGAGAACAAATCTGTCACTGAGGGTAGGAACCACATGTGGACCATGCCCTGCCCTCAAGAAGCTGACGGGGCGAGGGTGGGGGTGGCAATGGGAATAAATGGTTTGAAGCCGAGCCTGAGACTCACAGGCCTGTTTAGCACCAGGCCACTCACCCTCCATGGGAGCCCACAATTGTGGGGGCTGTACACGCAGGGCAGCCTGCTCCAGACCCATAGAGGACACCAACAGGGCTCTTCTCCACACCCTAGCGGCAGCTGCCCTTCTGCCTGGTGTAGAGCAAAACCCCAAACAGGCTGCTGCTTTCCCCCCAAGGCATTTGCCCTGTGGCATTCAGCCTATTGTCAGGTTAAATTTATTCTTTTGTCTTCTGACTGACTTTGATAAAAACCAAGTGTCAATCCATCTAAGAAGAGAAACCCCACACCTTCTCTCCGGGACTTGCTGGAGACTTGTAGTCCACTGTCAAGAGATTCTCATGCCTCTTGTCTCCTGTCACTCATCAGGACAGTGTGGTGCGATCCAGACATCCATCGTCTGCATCATTAGGCTTCGTAAAAGCCCCACTCAGGGGTGGGGAGATCCGGGCCCTGGCAGTTGCTCTAAGCAAGACTGGCTGTCTAACAAATCTTGCTAGCATCTATGATGGCTTGGCTGGCATTTTGTCTGCTCTGTTTTACTTTTCCCAGTGGAAAGAAACAGACACTGAACGCAGCCTGGATTAAAATGGATTTCTGCCCAAGACCATCATGCTTGAGGAAGGAATTCATTGATCCAGAATCTGTTTTTGGAAAATCTGGGAAAATTTCCCAATTTAAATTTTGCCAGAGTTTAAAGGAAGGAGTCATCTAAGAATGGCTGTAAGTGTCTACCTACTCCATGCAAAAAGGTATGAGACCTAGATTCTGACTCTAGTTCAGAGGTTCTCAACCTGTGGGTCGCGACCCCTTTGTAACAATGAAAATACATCCTGCCTATCAGATATTTACGTTATGATTCATAACAGTAGCAAAATTACAGTTATGAAGTAGGGTCGCGGCATTAGGAAGGTTTCACTGCTCTAGTTGGAGATGTGACCTTGGGGATGACCTTGAGTAAACTCTCTGATATTCATCTATAAATTGAGTAGATTCTTTTATTGGTAGGGAAAACTTCTCCAATGAGGTCTAATCACTCTTAAAATCCCCATCACTTACAGTGTATTTGATTTGGGGCCCAGCTACAGTTCTGATCTCTCTGTTCCTTGCTCTGGCCCTTTTGTCCTTCTAAAACTAGAAGCTTATTTGTAAATGAGACCTTTGCACCCCTGGATCCCCACAAATTCCTTGCTCCTCCTCCTGAGAATACTCTTACTCCAGATTTTGGCAGGACTTTCCTTCTTGTTTTTCAGGGATCAGTCCAAATGGAGGAGTGTTGGTGGCCACCCAGTCTAAAGGAGTGCCCCCATTCCATCCAGACACTCCCAACCACATTCAACCACATTCCCTGGTTTAAATTTTTCAAATCACGTCCCATTACCTGGAATTACCTTGTTTACTTCGTAGTTTGATGTTTATGAACAGTTCTACTATCATTTGACATACGTGTTCCTAATGTTAAGCTTTAGGTAGATCTGAACAATATTAACACAAGACTTATGAGGAAAATGGGGTTGGAGGCCCAACACACGAAACCTTCATTGCTATAAATTATAACAGAGGTTGAAACATCAAAAATAGTAGCACAGTTTTATAAATGTTAAGTGGTATGAGTAAAATGAGTAAGTCACTATATCTTGAAAAAATGTCTATAGTTTTTCTGTAGAATCACTCAGCCTGTGAGGGACTACAGAGCAAGGAAGGAGGATTATGGAAACCTGACGAGTGGTTGTGACACTAGATGCAAAGGGACACGGCTCGTAAGACACGCGGAGGACTGAGGTGGCTGTACCTGCTCAGAGAGTGTACACACGTCCTCCTTGCATAGTCCTATGTGACTCAGTGCAGCTGGGAGCGGTTTTCTACTTTGTGGTGTTTCTCCTGGACAAATCATACATAACTAACACAAAATTTGTGTTATGCTCAAATTCCCTAATGTATCAACAGCACGGGGATAAATTCATGAGTCCAAAGCAAGAATTATAGGACATCTGATAGCATTTGTTTGTTCTACTCACTTGAATATAAGTTCTATGAGATGAGAGAACTTTTCTATTTTATTCACTGTTCTATTCCCAGCATCTAAGCAGCCTGGTGCATAGCAGGCCTTCAATCCAGATTTATCGAACCAAGGAATGAATGGATATTTCCTCAACACTCTTCTCTGCCAATGCTTTAGTGATACCTTTTCAAGGGTTATAGTAGTCTTTATCCCTGTTGGGTTGCTTTCGTTGAGTGAGGATACCGTGTGTTGGGAAGACAATCACAAAAATGGAGAAAGCAAAACAAATCAAACGTACTACAGGTGATCCTGATACCCACCTACGGCCTCCCTCCATGAGTCAAGGGACAAGATCTCCAAGTTTATTCATGACAGATTTATGGATCGTTTTGCAGTGTAGTGCAGAACTTTGGATGTGAGTAGGGCATAGAAATTCCACGTGGAGTCTAGTGTTATGTGGAAAGTTTCTTGGAGCACACTCCATCAGGAAGAAAAGGAGCCTCAAGTTTAAGTGTAAGCTGGCGAGTGTGCTTGGGAAATGCTAGCTGCTATCCCCCCTCTCCATATAAGTATGTCTCGGACCTTAAATTTAATCACTCTCCGCTATGTCAGAGAACAGACTTAGAAGTAGTTTTGAAAGGTCATCCCAGACAGCTGGGTTATGTCGTATTTTTAAAGAGTTTGAAAATTGTTTAAATTTCAGGGAAATTTCCTAGCATAACTAAGTAAAAGGTCAAATCAGAAAGCCCCCAAAGAGCTAAGTAATGCTCTTGCCTCTAAATTTTCCGATTTAAATTCTGAAAATGCAAACATCATGCGTTGCTCTAGTTTATCCCGCAAAATAGGGAACATTTTGTTGTGATTCTTTACTTCCTCAGTAACTGCTCAATCTTATGGAGAGTTGAGTGGAGTGGCAAAGTAATTACATGGTGAGTGCCATATATTTATGATTATTTATGTTTTCTAGATTGGAGTACAGGGTAATTATTTTTGGTCTTATTAAGTGCAAATTACCAAGTAGTCTTCAGGAACATGTAATTACTATGTACTGTAGTCACATGCCACTTACCAAGCAAAATGAATGCAGTGAAAATTTTATTTAATACAAGCAAAACGATGCATATGGCTTTATGAAGCAAAGTACCGAGGCCTGTTTTCCTATCTTGGGGTAGGAAACAAAAACAGTCTTTCTTAACACAGAGCATTTCCTCAATTAACTAGATCAACTATTCTCAAAAGTGGGTGCTGATTACAAATGCAGGATCTGGACCCCCATCTCAGACCTACAGAATGTGACTCTTGGAGGTGAGGTCAAAGTGCCCAAGTGCTTCATATGACCACTATACTGGGAGCATCTGCCCTAGATTCATAAAAGGCTCTGACCAGTAGGATTTCCTCAAAACACAACAGGCAGAATATTTTGAAAAGAAAAAAAAAAAGGTTCTTAGCTGGTATATTTCCTGTTTTTGAGTATCTGACTAGTTTTCTTTGTAGATAATACTTTGAGAAGTATCCTTAATCCCAATTACTAGAAAGATATAGGAGTGTTGTTATATGTTGAATAGTCCCTGCAATTTAGGTTTTCCATTACATGTGGGTCATTTATATTTAGTTTAGTTTAGATATTTAGAGTTTAGTGAATGCACTCCTGTATAGGTGTGTACACACACACATACACATACAGTCTGAAGGAACAGCAATAGAAAGACGAGGCGCTATGGGGAAGAACAAGGGTAAACTTTTTTGACAGGTATTTACTGAGCACTTACTTCATTCAATGTAATTCTACCTGTCTGTACCCATTCATGCACTAAGTCCTACTGATATAAGACTTGTTCATTAATCAAGATAAGTCAGTGAGATGGTTAAGGTCTTCAGGACTTGTAGTCAGAGAATTCCTGCCCCAGTATTAACTATAATAGTTAGGAAACCACAGGCATGTAACTTCTGTGGTTCATTTTCTTCATCTGTAAATTAGGGATAACAAGAATGCGTCACTTAGTGGGAAAAATGACAATGCATACAATATGCCTAAAACACTGCTGCTATCTCTAAATTTCCATTTATTCAGCTATTAATGATGTATTGAACATGAAAATACTACAGAAAAATTACTGGGTGTCCCCAAATCACCATACGTATGGAAAAGGAGAAATGGTAGCTAAATGTCCCTTTATTTACAAAGTATTCATTACAAAATTTTATAAAATATTTATGAAATATTCTGTACCTGCTGGCCACCTCTTTCTACACACACACACACAGTCCTCTCTCTCACTCATGGTCAACAGGTTCCAAGATATCTGTTGTGCAAGTAATTGTTCTTTTATTGTTTTTGTTTTTTTTTTGTAGAGACAGAGTCTCACTTTATCTCCCTCGGTAGAGTGCTGTGGCATCACACAGCCCACAGCAACCTCCAACTCCTGGGCTTAGGCAATTCTCTTGCTTCAACCTCCCAAGTAGCTGGGACTACAGGTGCCAGCCACAATGTTTTTGCAGTTTGGCAGAGGCTGGGCTTGAACTCGCCACCTTCGGCATATGGGGCCGGCGCCCTACTCTATGAGCCACAGGCGCCGCCCAGTAATTGTTCTTTTAAATGAGCCATGTTTCTAATCTTTTCTTTATATACTATGGCTTTTAAGCATTCAAATATATAAATAGTATTAAAAACACAAAATATGAGTTTGTTAATTTTCTGTAAGTATGGTCACTTTGAGGACTGCCTGTGTAATTATGTTTGGCACTTCTTTTTCTTTATGCCTGTTCTAAAAAGAAAAGTAATATGACAATTTTTGCACACATCTTCCCTCTCTCCTTTGAAAACCTCCGGCCACACTGGAAGGCAGGAGTGGAATGTGTTTTGTCCTTGCCCAGGCAGACAACAGGTTAACTTCTTGACTTCAAGAGGAGCCAGCTGGAGAGGCAGACTGCTAATGGTAAGGGAGGGGAAGCAAGAACTAATTTTAGCCATCGTTCCTCCATCAATGTCCAGTTCCCCCTTGGACTCCTCCCTGCCTACTCCCCCACCCTCCCCAGGCGGTCAGGCTTAAGGCTCTTTCCCCAGGGCACCTTCAATCCCATGAGGGAGGGAAATAATTCTACAGTTCCCCAGCTTCAAAAATATTTTAAACACCATAAATACCAGCCTTCCATCACTTGCAAATTATCTCTGTCTTTTTCTCAGAAACACTCACGCAGCCATGTGCCTTCCCTGCCATCTTTGGCCGAAAGTGACTTTTTCAAAAATGTGAAGCACGGCTGTAGAACAATTTGACAAAGTCCAGATACACTTGAACTTGGCCTTATAGTAAACAAGGATGAGGAAAGCAAAGATTAATGATGATTGCTAGGGTAAACCCATATGCTTGCATAACTTTCTTCACCCTTGCTGTTGAAGCCAAAATATCAGGGGGAAAGGAGAGAAGATTATGCAAGTAAATATATTTTACCAGCCTGACTTTCTGCTATAAAAGATGGTGAAACAGAAAATATATTTGTGAAATGCAAACATTTTTCACTTACTAATGTTTATAATTAAGGCACAAATTCTTACTCAAACAAAAATCTTAGCTTGGGGAATAGGAAGCATAAACAGAAATACAATTAATGCTTTTGCTGACAGTAGGTTTCTTCTGGAAGCGAAAGCCAGCATTCCACGTGTGCAAAAACACCAAGATGCATTTCTTTCGGTGTACAAACATACACACACATGTGAGAAAAGCAAGACAAGTTCACAAACTAGAGAGCCTCTGACTTCTCAGATGTGATAGGCATGTGGGGTCTGTTTTGTTCTGGATTGATAAGCAATGAAGAAAGGGGCTTAGAAGACATCGTTTTGACATAGAGAGTATCAAAGAGGATTAGTTCTTTTTACCAAGCCACAGACAGCCCTGCCTGAAAGTATTCTGCTGAATGCCCAAGTCCAGCCAGTAAGCATTTGAATAAAAGAAATCTTAGAATTACATGATAATAAGAGACTTTAATAGCCTGCTAATTCAATGCTAGATTTGCTGGTAGAAGGAATGCTTCTGTGACCAGTGGCCTGGTAACAGGTGGCCTGGTAACAGGGTGACTTGATGCCACTGAGCCACCTCTAATGTGCTGAGCTCAGACAAGGGCAGTCCTTACCTAGAGCCACGTGAAGATGTCAGCCAGCCCAAGTTCATAGTGGGGAGCTGATCAGATCATACCCTCTTCTTTCTCATTGCACTCAACATCAGTACCTTCATTTTGGGGATGGGGCTTACTTGGTGACAACTTCCAGGCACCTTCCTCCCTTGGCTTGCTTTACCTGTGCTGAGAAGACATGCTGAGGGCAGCTGCGTTTGGGCTGTAGTCTTTCACAAGGAGTCATGTTGGTTTCTCTTTGTTTCAGGCTATCTCCATTACTCTGCACTTTAAAGGCAAATTCCGATCTAGATTTCAACATTATGCAAGGTGCATTTCAGTTAAAATTAAAAACAAGTGTAGGCAAGAAATTGGTTCCTGAAACTTTTTTTTTGTTTTTAATAAATCGTGCCCAGTTAGTAATGCTTCCAGGAAACTGCAGTTTAAAGGAATATCATTGTGAATCAGTTTGTCATATAAAAAAAATTTGGTGCAAATGTTTTATGTGAGTAAATCCAGAATTTTCCCTATCAAGCAAGACTGGAAATAATGGGAAGCAACAAAGAGGTTATACATTTATTCAAATAATATGTGCAGAGCACCCACAGCATGTTCACTTCTGTTCTTTTCTAAAGTTGCATGCCATTACTTGACTCTACATGTACAAAGACAGGATACCGCAATGTCTTTTTAATTCCAGGAGATCTTCTAGATGACTTTCGGAGCCCAGACTGCAAGAACACTGACTTCTTGTACTAGCCAGCCCCCGTGCCAGCCCTCCCGTCTTGGTCCCTTCAGTCCAGCCCACATCTAAGGCAGCCCTGGGTCTTTTACTGACCTCCTTCCCACCCCTCCCTGCCCAGTACGTTTAGAATATTTTCCTTTATTTCAGAAAGACCACGTGTTGGGAGAAAGCTTTATATGCTCTGATCCTGTTTCAGCATCCTCAAAAGAATGAAGAGATAGACTAGAAGAGAGCACTACATAATTAATATAATTAATTTGTTTCAATGAGCAAAATAGCAATTGTGTTCATGGTGCCCTTGTTTTCATTGCCTTAGTGATCCGATCACTAGATCCAGTTTCACTATGTGGGTCGAGCATAGCACACGGTACTGGAAAGTCCTTCCATTCTATAAACATTGTGGCATCATATTTTTATGGCTTGGTTTTGCTTATCAAGAAGGTGTTTACTTTTTGGTTTTCACAATGTGTACTAGAATTTATACTGATCAGTCATTTCTTGGGTAGATCAGTGTATTCAGACCTAAATAAGACCAAATAAAAACTACTTTTTGAATATTGACTATTCTTAATAGTGTGGAAAAACAAGAAGACACCCACCAGGGATCTGAAAATGAGATCAGCCTCAAGTTAAAACATCTGAGGTCTAATTCAATAACTATTTTATTTAAATGTACCATATATAAGAACTATAGCAGGGCAGCACCTGGGGCTCAGCGAGTAGGGCGCCGGCCCCATATACCCAGTGCCGCGGGTTCAAGCCTGGCCCCGGCCAAACTGCATCAAAAATTAGCCAGTGCTATGGCGGGTGCCTGTGGTCCCAGCTACTTGGGAGGCTGAGGCAAGAGAATTGCGTAAGCCCATGAGTTGGAGGGTGCTGTCAGCGGTGACTCCACAGCACTCCACCGAGGGCGATAGAGTGAGACTCTGTCTCTACAAAAAAACAAACAAACAAAAAACAACAACAACAACAACAAAAAGAACTATAGCAATATTGGAAGTATTACCTATTATGATACAAATAAGTAGAGGTTAAAACTATTTCATGTCTCTGTACAAGAATGTTCTGGTCTCAGAAGATGATGGCTCTGTAGATGTATCTTGTTTTGTCATGAATGAGATTTCTATAGCTGCTGCTTAGCATTTGAGTTGGTCTCCAAGGAAGTGGACAAGTTTAAGCATTTTTTCTGTGCGTGCAAGATCCAGCTAAACTTTCGGTGGAAATGCTCTAGCCTCGAGACAAAACACTTGCTTCCTTTCAAGGGTGAAAAGTAATCATAGAATTCTTCCTATTGTTATGTATGTAATATTTTGTATCAATGCTCCACATTGGTTTTAATCAAATGATAGGAAAACTTTCAGAACAGAGGTATTGATAAAATGGATGCATTGGAACAGCTGGTTGAGGTCTCCCTGTTAATGTCAGAAGAGCCAAGTGATAAATGGGTGAGGAATATCAACCTGAAGTCTCAGATAGCTGGCAAAATCCAACAGCTTCCTGATACTGACTTAGATCATTTAGAGCTACAGAGCTTACTAATTTACAGCAGCCCAAATGAAGAGGTACTGATGCTCTTCCTAACCACACAGATGACAAAATTAGGTGAATTTTCTAGAGTCACATCATGAATCACTGGCAAAACCAGAATCTAAGCCCAGTTTGCTTGATATCAGAGATCAAGTTCTTGAAATCCTGAATCCTATAAAATGACAACATTTCTCATGAAAACAATATACTCTGTGAGAAGTGAAAATCTAGTGGAAAGAAGAGTCCAAGGCAGACTGGCTTTGTCACAGAAGACTATGTGAATTTACGCCGGGCAGACCGAGTGGCGTACAGAAGGCGTCAGCGATGAGGGAACAATGAAATCAGAAGCACGGGGTAGAGAAAGTGAAAAGTGATCTGGATGTCATTTAGATGCCAACATTGCAAGACTGAAGCTTTAGTGGTTGGGAAGGATGGAAAATAAAGTGGGACAGGTAGGGCTGAGTCTTGCAGAAATTTAAAGGCAGGCTAACTTTAGACTTGGTTGGGAAGGCACAAGTTGTCTAGCAGATGGTCAGTGTGGGGCATGTTTTAATAGTGGCAATTTAGAAAGATTCAGGGTCATGTTAGCTATGAGGGATGAGAGAAAGAAAAACCAGCAATGATCCACCAGTCATCTCAGTGGACTCAGGATGAGGTGTGGACTAGGGTGGTGGCAGAGGAAATGCACAAGGTGGGGCAGGTTTATAAGATACGATACTCTGAAAGAAGAAATGATAAAACTGAACTGAGAGACATAGGTTCACTTCAGAGCCATCAAAAGAACAATATTTAAAGGCTGGGTGCGGTGGCTCACACCTGTAATCCTAGTAGTCTGGGAGGCAGAGGCGGGTGGATTGCCTGAGCTCAAAGATTTGGGTTCAAGACCAGCCTGAACAAGAGCAAGAACCCTGTCTCTAAAAAAAAAAAAAAAGTAGCTGGGTGTTGTGGCAGGCGCCTGTAGCTACTTAGGAGGCTGAGACAAGAGAATCACTTGAGCTTGAGTTTAAGGTTGCTATGAGCTATGATGTCACTACACTCTACAGAGGGCGACAAAGTGAGACTCTGTCTCAAAAAAAAAAAAAAAGGTTCGGCGCCTGTAGCTCAGCGGCTAGAGTGCCGGCCACATACACTGGAGCTGGTGGGTTCAAATCCAGCCTGGGCCTGCCAATCAACAATGATAACTACAACCAAAAATAGCCAGGCATTGTAGCAGGCACCTGTAGTCCCAGCTACTTGGGAGGCTAAGGTGAGAGAATTGCTTAAACCCTGGAGTTTGAGGTTGCTGTGAGCTATGACGCCTTGGCTCTCTACCCAAGGCAACATAGTGAGACTCTGTCTGAAGAAAATAAATGAATAAATAAAAAATAATCTTGGAGCTATGGAATAAATTCTGCAGCATGCATTTTGTGATGAAACTTGACTGTTTAACAAAGTATTTTTAATGGTTTAGCTTATTTTTTGAATTTTGTTTGTAGTATAAGAAAATTATTTCATTTTTCGTTAAGAATTTTACACAGTTCAGATGCTGATTTTTTGTTAAAACATTTTGATGCTTGTTTTTTAAATTTAATTAAAAAATTAACTTTTGTCCTCACTCTTTTATGCTGGTTGTTTCTTCCTAAGTGAGTTTAAGCCACCTTATATCTTATACTTTTTGATTTTTTTCCTCACATGTAATGCTTATCAAACTGTTGGGTGTGCAGAGTAGTTACTGATCTAGTGAATAATTCAATGTTTAAAATAAGGTTTTATTTTTAAAATTATCAACAATTTTAAAATGTCAATTTTGTTTTTCAAGAACTCCGATTTATTTCCCTTCAGGATGTGATTCCATCAGGACAGAACCTGCTGTAGGTGATGTCACGTCTGCTTTAAAACCTAGCACAGTGTCTGGCAAAGGTTCAGAAAACATTCATTGAACAAATTAATGATTTTTTTATTTGACTAAATCTTTCTTTAAAAAAATAATGATTCTAGGGCTCTGAAGATATTAAGACTTCCTAGAAAAGTAATCGTACACATTTTGTGTTGTGAGTTTGTGTGTTTGCTTGTGTATGTGTGGGAGCACATGTGACTTGATTCTTCATATGTCACTAGAGCAGTGCCTGTTTCTGAAGGTTGACTCCAGCTATCCAGGAAAGCGGGAGAAAGGCTGGCAGGTATCGTCAGGAGAGAGGGTGGCAGAGTCCCATAAAAGAAAGACCAGGGTCTGTCACAGCTCCTGTGCTGAATTCAGAAGTCACTAACTAAAATCAAATCTTTTGTTTCAAAACACTGACAATAGAAGGAAATAAATTATAAAAATACGAAGGATTTGTGTACTTTCCTGTATGTATGACATACAACAAAACTTTAAAAAAATGTTGATGATAGTATAATACTCATATAATTTATTTCTGAAAATTACTGAGATATAAAAAGATTTCACAAATTAAAAATGACCTACAGCCTCATTTGATAAACATTTGGGCAGAGGAAACTAGCCACTATTACAGACACATTTTAAGAAAGATTTTAGATTTTGTTTCTCCCCAGAAGTGACATCTATGCTGAAATGATTTCACTAACCCACTGCCCTTTCCTTTCAGAAACACATACTGCCTTATGATAAGGAGGGATTTCATAAGCTGAAACAGTCACACTCATCTAGAGTCAAAAGTGATGTTGATCTAAACCCATGACAATGTGTAATTTGGCTTCTGTTTCTATAATACTTTCAACTAAGTACTGGATAGCAAACTCAGCTCCCACCAGAATATAATAGATTTTGTTTCTCAAGGACTTTTTTTTGCCAGAAGAACAAATCACCTTTATGTTAGTTCCAGGTAACGATAAACTACAGCATGTGCATATATGCACACATACATACATTTGTATAGCTCAATTCTGAAACCCCCTAATCTTATAATTTAACCAAAATTTGGGCACTTTCCTATTTCTTAGCAAAAAAAAAAAAAAAGATCTCGCAAAACTTTAATATTTGTGGTTCCTGTGATCATTATCCAATGAGGCCTACAGAACTCTAAATATATCTAAACCACAGCTATTAAGTAAAACTATTTAACAGAATATTTTCCGCAATGTTTTTTCAGGAAACCATCCCAACCACAGATAGTTCTCTGCATCAGATTTTTAGTTTACTTAAACCCAGATTAAAGATTGGTGATGATTCTCACGAACCATTTACAATTACTCCAGAATCGTAAATGGTTAATCAAATCCATTGCAGAATTCAAAGACTTACCCTTTGACTTAACGTACTGTTCTGAACTCAAGACTTCTCTTCTCAGGCAGCAGAACAACTTTAATTGGCACTCTCGAGGCCAATGGCCGTGGTGGCCACTTGAATAAATTCCAGGAACATTAGCCTCTGAAAATATTCTTTGTTTTATTTTCAAATGCTTTCTTTCAAATTGGCCTCTAGAATTTTTTTTCCTATTTCAGTTATACAGTGAAGATAGCTGTGCTCTAAATAATTGCCTTAGCTATATTTTAAATAAGTGGGCTAAAGAGTGATTCTCCATCAGAAATGAACTTATGATCCTATCAATTAAAACAAAAAAAGCTTCAGTGAACGTACAAGATAAAGATTGAGCCACAGCTTGCAGACAGACAAGAGGGGAGGGTGGAGAGAGTTCAGATCGAGTTTGGGTTTTTGTATTATTTTAGATTGTATATGGTCTCAAAATTATGTAAGCTTTTGGACATTCACAGAGTCTAAAACTCCTGAGCCCTTGATGCAGATTTGGCTAAGCATAAAAACGTCTGCACCTCGGCGACCTTTTTGGAGTAGCTGACACATGCTGAGCCTTTCTCAGAGCTTCGAGCCACTCCATCACCACGACTCCCCTGGCCTCTTCCCACCAGCTGAAGCATTAGGTTGGACCTTGCTGTGTGTTTTGGCCACAACTTAATCATTTGGGATGAAACAGTCTGGGAAGAGCTGTAAAGTACCCTGATTTGTTTTGCATCAAGAGACAGCTTCCTGGACTCAGAGCTGAACTGAGTGCACTCTGGTAGTGGAGGGAAGATCTCTCTGATGAGACCAAGGTGGAGGGTGAGGCACTGAGGCTGACCAGCAGAGGCTGACAACCGAAGCAGTAATTGAATTAGAGTTCTCATCCTTTTGAATGCAGTTATGTGGGGAAATCAAATGGTAGCTTACTTTTCTTTTCTTTCTTTCTTTTTGGTTTTGCAGTTAAAGATATATTAAAAAAAAATGAAGAAAAGCCAAAATGGGATTTCACAAATTGCGGCCTATTTAAATATTTACATTTAAACAAAACAAAACCACTTCACACATACAAAAATCCCATATAATTGTACCATTCATGAGGTAATTATAGGATTTACAGCAACAAGCCTGATCCAGGTGGGTAATGGCCCAGTGAGAGATGTCCATGGGGTCAGGACATGCGGCAGGGAGGCAGTGTCGGGCCTTTGTGAGCACACAGGTCTCTGTATTTTCTCAATCAAGAGATACAAGAGATTGCTGGGGAGGGAGGGGTTGGGACGAGATGGAGCAGCACCCATCTCTGAAAGTTTTGATGTTAAAAAACAGCCCTCAGGAAAACCTGGCTCTGGGTCAGTGATTTTTTTTTTCAAGTCTTTGTAAAAGGATCTACAGCAAGATAATTTATTAAAGCATTAACTTATGTGTGAGAGAGAGCATGTGTGTATATTTCCCTCGTTGTATTTCTTTCTCTCTTCCATTTCAAGAAAGTGGCCAGCTTTTGGCTCCTTTAAGGTAGATGTAGTTGATCCTGCGGGAGTGAAGGGCCATCACTAGAATGGGAATGTGTCTGGGGGCCCTTGACTATCAGGGACATCTGCTTGGCACCTGCAAGATACCCTGGAATGGTATGTGGTCCTCTGAGGGGAATTGCTGTGTGTCCCCTTGGCTGGCTAGACCCAAGTACCTGCCACCAGCTGCTGTAAGTGTGCTGTGTGCAAGGTGGTTCGGGATCCACTGAACCATGTCAGGACTCACATCAGCTTGTATGAAAAGCATGTCAGCAGTGAGCAGGGCACTGTAGGCCAGAGTGTTCTCATGAAATGCTCTGCTTTGCATAAGACATCTAGAAACTCGCATGGTTCTAGGGAATAGATGGCAGGGCAGAAGTGGGGAGCTAGTGATATCAGATACTGCATTACTCAGAAGCCAGGTGGAATGGCGATGTATGATCAGTATTACACTTAATTTAATTTTGAGAAAAAGTCATAGGACATGATGGCCAACTAAGTATAGGTATCACAGAGCTATATACATTTTCTTAGAAATAAACCTTATTTGGAGGCTCAAAGTGAAAAACAGATTAAAAATTAAAACCTTTCAAATTAAAATGGACTCTAAAGCCTGAAGTTCTATCTCATTTCCCCAAACAGTACCCCTGAGGCTTTCTGGAGACCTTGGAGTTCTGAGATTCCATGGAGCAGACTTTGAAAACTACTATTCTAGGGGGCAGAGCAAGATGGCGGCCGAGTAACAGCTTCCTTGCTACTGGGCACAGTGAGACTGGGGAGAGAGGACTTCAGGCATCTCTGGCAGGTGGGATCTACTGAGAAACTTCCCTTTGGGGACACAGGGAGACAGCATGAGACTTTTGGACACCCTGAGGAAGGCAAAAGCGGCGGAGATTGGCAAGTGGTTGTGTGTGTTCGTTTGGTCTAATACTGTCGACAGCTGTGAGTCGGGCATCAGTGGGACTACAGGCTGGAAAGGCCTTGCTTGTGTGCTGTTTGGGTTTCTTTTGGACTTGGCGCTCGGTTGAACTGCCTTGGGAGAACTTGGGCAAGAGTGCAGGGGTCTTTGAGCATTGTGCTGGGCCACTGAATGAGATGGAGCTACCAGTGTTAGGTTGTGGGCTGTGTGGAGCCATTGTGGGAGAACTGCCCTGGCAAGCTCTACCCTCAGGGTCGCAGAACAAACACTGGGCAGGAGTGAGTAATCTAGTGACTGAGCAGCCTAAAGGCGGGGACTGAGATGCGTTGCAGCCTTAGCACTCAGGGGCATAGGGTGAGACCGGTTTTGGCACACTGGGTAAGTGGACAGCCACTTAGGGGGTGGTCCCAGCCACAAGCGCTTTCCTGGGAAAGCTTCTGCTTTGCCCAAGTTAGCAATTTAAAGTGTCATCTAAGAAGGCTGAGGAGGATTTAAGCTCTCCACCCTGAGGGGGTTGAGAAATCATTAGAGACACAGGGTCACTCCCTACAAAGATCCAGTAACAAGAGAGATTCTGCCAAGGTCTGATCTGGGAGAGACACATCCCCAACTCTGAGGACGGTCATAGGCAACAGTGAAAAATAATCATGAGGCGGAACCAACAGAAAAACTCTGGCAATATGAATAATCAGAGTAGATCAACTCCCCTAAGGAACAACAAGGTAGATATAGCACAAGACCCCTTGCATAAGCATAAGCAAATGGCTGAGATGTCAGAAATCGAATTTAGAGTCTGGATAGCAAATAAGATCAGTGGAATGGAGGAAAAGATGGAATTAGAATTTCAAGCAACAATCCAAAAGATGTCTCAGGAATTCAAAGAATTCAAAGACAAAATGAGCAATGATTTTGACACATTGAGACAAGAAGTTGCGGCCCTCAAAGATCTGAGAAATACAGTAGAATCCCTCATATCAGAATGGAGCAAGCAGAAGAAAGGATTTCTGACATGGAAGACAAAGCTTTGGAACACTCCCAAACTTCCAAAGAGGTAGAGAAATGGAAGGCAAAAACGGATCATTCTCTCAGACTGCTCTGGGACAACTCGAAGAAAACCAATATTCACCTTATAGGGATACCTGAAAACAATGAAGTGGCATCACAAGGCACAAAGTCTCTTCTTTATGAGACTATAAGAGAGAACTTTCCAGACATGCCAAGAGATTCTGAAATTCAGATAGCAGACTGTTTCAGAACCCCAGCACGACCCAATCCAAATAAGACATCGTCCAGGCACATCATAATTAAGTTCATGAAAGTTAATATGAAGGAGAAAATTCTGAAAGCAGCCAGATGTAAGAAATCCATTACTTACAAGGGGAAGAAAAGTAGAATAACTGCAGATATCTCTGATCAAATCTTTCAAGCTAGAAAAGAATGGTCATTGACTTTTAATCTCCTAAAACAAAAGAACTTTCAACCCAGGATCTTGTATCCAGCTAAACTGAGTTTCATTTACGATGGAGAAATTAAATACTTGAACGACATCCACATGCTGAAGAAATTTGCTATACTTAATCCAGCTCCCCAGGATATTCTCAGACCTATCCTCCACAATGACCAGCACAAACCTCCACCACAAAAGTAAACTCACCCAGAAATTATCTATCAAATTTCATCTTCCACAGTGAGGAAAGGACTAAAAATGTCCACTGGACTTTCTAAAGATTTATCATTACTTTCAATTAATGTGATTGGTTTAAATTGTCCTCTAAAGAGGCATAGGTTGGCTGACTGGATACAAAAACTTAGGCCAGATATCTACTGAATACAAGAACCTCACCTTAGCTTAAAAGATAAATTTAGACTCAAGGTGAAGAGATGGTCATCTATATTCCAGGCAAATGGAAAACAGAAAAA